>WBMZ01002893.1:14217-98140 GCA_013400975.1 Atrichornis clamosus
CTCTCCTCTCCTCTCCTCTCCTCTCCTCTCCTCTCCTCTCCTCGGGACCTGTGCCTGGCTGAGGCCAAGAGTCAATCCCCAGATGGGTGACAGTGACCTTTCAGAAGCCGAAATCCCTTGGCCCCTGTCTCCTGCCCTCCACTGAAAAGCCTGTGCTCACTCTGCAGGCCCTGTGCATCCTCTCCTGGGACAGCCAAAGGGATTGTACTGGGCACGGCATAACCTGGGAGTGAGTCAGCCCAAAATGACAAGGGAAGAGAGGAAAGGTGGTGGAAGCAAGAAATGGGGTGAGTGAACTGTCAGAGAAGAGCAACTCAGCACTGGCACACCCACGGGAGAGCTGCTCTTGGTGAAGGCCAGTGCAGATGAGGTGAGTGTGAAGTGCTCCTCCCAAAGCTCTGGGATGGAGTCTGTCTGGATCACTCCAGCTCTGACTGGCACTGAAACCTGGGGTGACTTTTGAAGCTGTCTGACTGAGAAAAGCAGATTTTCTGGCTTCCTTGGTTCTCTGCATACACAGAAATCCCATAAGCACTGCACCAGGCTGAACTTGCCCTTTGGGCAGGAGAAGGCGCAAACTTTGCAGGTTGAATGTAGCTGTGGCACTGAGGAAATGGAGGCCTCAGAGGCTGTTTTATTATGTTCCTGTTCTCCTCCATGAGCAGAGCATCTATTCCTGGTGGTTTGGTGAAAGACAATAATAAAACAATCAGAATAAATATTCTGAATAGTGGGAAAATGCACTTTTAACCTGCTCTGCAAACACACCTCCTGGCCTGATTCTTCCACTCCTCAATGCCTTGCTGAGTGCTTTTGTTGGGCAATAGCTTTAATGGGGGAGTGAGGATGTGGGTGCTTATTCAACCCCAAGGGCTCTTGCAAGGGGTATTTTTCTGTCCAGCAGCACCCAGGCGTCTTAATTCTACCTCCCTTGGATTTGGGTGGGCTGGGAGTTGGGTGGGCTGGGAGTTGGGTGCTGGGGAGGTCAGGAGCTGACTCACCTGGTGGTCATTTCGTGGTGATGATGGCAAGTTTCTAACAGAGGTAGAATCATAAAATCCTGGAATGGTTTGGGTTGGAAAGGACCTGAAAACCCATCTCATTCTATCCATGGGCAGAGACACCTTCATTATCCCAGGTTGCTCCAGGCCCCATCCAACCTGGCCTTGGACACTTTCAGAAATGGATGACCATTGTTGTCTTGTGTGAGTTTATAGATTTAGTCCTCAAGACATGGTTTGCTCTGATCATTCCTGCACCAGTGGGATGTGACCTGAAAATCCTCACCCTGGGCTATCCCAGTATGAAGCTGTGAAGAAAGAGGAAAAGGGATGGCCCAGGTGTCCTGGATTCATCCATGGTGATCCTTTAGCAGAAAAGTGGAGCTGCAGACACCAAAATATGCGGAATAAGGCTCAGGACAGAGCTGACATGAGCTGTGGGATGAGTAGAGCCACCAATAATTCAAGATGCTCATTATTATTTTCATTAAACTTCAAGGAGGAACTAAAGAATTGTGGGTGTGATGTGACTTTCTCAAAAAAACTTCCAAGCACAACCCAATTTCTGTCTTCCAAGTTGGATGCCCACCATTTCCCATCTCATCTGCAAGCAGAACCTGATATCAGCACAAAAGCCCAGCTGCTACCAGTTAGAAAAAGAATTAAGAAAGGACTATTTGGAAAATCCAGTGGTCCTTGAGCAAAGCAAGAGGTCTCCATATACCCTGGTGGTAAGATTTTAACCTAAACTGATGTTAAAACAGAAATAAGACCTGGTCCCAGCTTAATTTAAAGCAAACATTTGCCATTTAAACATCTATCAGTTACTAGAATTCATTACATAAATGACTGGCAGCCTGAATTAACTTTAGGTTGAACCATTTACCCAAGTTGAGAGATTCTGAGGCTCATTTTTCAGTTTCACTCTTGCTGGGGATGATATAAAGCTCCCCATAACCTCTGTGGCCTGGAAGAAGCCACACTCAGTCAATACCCCATCAGGATGACAGGTCCCAAATCCCACTGCAAGCTGTGATGGATTGTCCCAGGGTGAGATTTCATATATCTCCTGCTTTCAGAGGGGAGCTGACACAAATAATTGGTGTCACTTTTGCTGGGACTGTGCCAAATGCTGACAAAACAGTTCCTAATCAGAAGTGCTGGGATTTGTGTGCTGGACAACAGGAAAGTGTCATCATGGGAGGGAGCTCAAGGGGCCTCAGCTTGCTGGGACAGAGTGGCCTCTGGGCTGGTGCAAGAGCTTGCTGTTTTGAGAAGGGTTGGTGGCACCAGCTTGGCAAGTGCTCTGCAGACATGGAAACTCAGCTAAAGTCTCCCCTTAAGTTCTGGAGAGCTCAGGAGTTCAGGAGAAAGGGCATCAGTCCTTTATTCTGCAAATCAACCCTTAATCCCCTCTTGAAAGACCTACAGACTTGCCAGCCAGGATGGTGACACTTTCTTTGGTGCTGTATGGTGCTGTATCCCTGTATATGGTTTCAACCCTAAAAATCTGACTATTTCTACAGTCATTCAGGAGTGAAGAAGGACTAGTGATCTCCTCAACATCCTAAAGGGAGTCTGGAGCCAGACTGTTTCCCCACAAAACTCCTACTTCACCACAGTCCCCACCTCTTTGTTGCAGTCACTGTCCCCCATCTGCTTTTCACCATGCCCCCAACCCTGACTCAGCCCCCAGCACGAGCAAAACACAGCAGGGATAGGGAGCTATTCCCTGGAGATTTAATTCATCTGGACATACTCCTGGGATAAATCAAAGTTATCTCCACTAAGCCAGTGGGGACTCTGTTACCACAAGTCTGACTGAACAGTTTCAGGCTGTGAGAGGGATTCACCCAGTAACAACAGCCGTGTTTCCATCCTTAAGAACTTGGACTTGGAGGCACATGAATAGAGGGAGGGTATTTTCCATGTCCCCAGGGCTTTCAAAGGCTGCTTAATTGTCCTCCTCCTCTCCCACTTTTCCTTTGCCGCATTGTTAGCGTTATCAACAATTCCCATGCTATACCACCACGCAGGAAAATAATCCCACACCTGGCACTGGGCTCGTATCCTGTCTGCAGGGGCCGCGGGGTGAACAATCGGATCCGCATCTCCCGCATGGCACCGAGCACGGAGCGGGGAAGGAAACCTGGGGCAGCGGCACAATTGGCGGGGAAGCATCGGCCCCGCTCCGAGGAAGAGTTTTGGCTGTCGCCGGACTTGCTGTTCCAGCTCCGTGCTGGGATTTAGGGACACGCGTGCGTTGGACGCCCTCTGCTGCTGATAAATGTGATTTTACAATCTTTCTCCTTAAGGATGTAATTTCAAGCCAGACCCAATGTCACAGAATCATGGAATCATAGAATCATAAAGTCATAAAATCACAGAACCATAGAAGCACAGAATCACAGAACCGTGGAATCAAAGAGTCGTGAAACCATAGAATNGTGGAATCATAGAGTCGTAAACCATAGAATAATGGAATCATAAAACCACAGAACCATGCAATCACAGACTTATGAAATCATAGAATCACAGAACCATAGAACCACGGAATCATGAAATCACAGAATCACAGACACGTAGAATCACAGAATAATAGAACCATGGAATCATAGAACTGTGAAATCATAATCATAGAACCATAGAATCATGGAATCATAGAATCATAGAACTATAGAATTATGAAAACATAGAATCACAGAAGCATAGAACCATTGAATTGTAGAATCATGGAGTCATGCAATCATAGAACCACAGAATCATAGAATCACAGAATGGTTTGGGTTGGAAGGGACCTTAAAGATCATCTCATTCCAACCCCCTGCCATGGACATCCCTTTTCATATGAGCGTAAAATAATAATATAAATACGGAGTAGAAGGCCCCTCTAGGTCATGGCCTACCCCTAAACCAAAATAAATTTTGCTTGAATTCTGATTGTTGTAATTTTGTTCATCTTCCTCTTAAACCTTCTTTGGAATGTTTTTTTTTCCTGCCAGTTTAACAGCATGGCCAGTTGACTTCCAAGTGTTGTATCCTGATAGCATGAATGCAGCCATTGGCTCTGAGTTCCTCAGGAGCTCATCCAAAACTTCTCTTTCCCCAGGGAAGCTGTGGCTGCCCATCCCTGGAAGTGTTCAAGGCCAGTTTGGTCAGGGCTTGGAGCAACCTGGGATAGTGGAAGGTGTCCCTGTCCATGGCATGGTGTGGACTAGAAAGTTTTTAAAGTCCCTTCCAACACAAACTAGTCTGTGATTCTATGATTGAGGTCCCCACAACCATCACCAACATCTCACAGTGTTTCTGAGATTCTGAAAAGTCTGTCTCAGGTTTGTCTCCCAGGATTATGAGGTTCCCCACCTCTGGATGGCAGAGCTAAAGTTGAGAACACTGGAGCTGACTTCTCCAAAAATTCCAAAAATTCCCAATTATCATTGACCTGCCCACTTTTTCAGACGACATATCCACACTGGGCTGGCAGCCTCCTGAGGCCACCTGATCACTGGAGAGGGGGAAGATGCTCTTTAAAAGATATATTTTGCTTTGTGAAAAGGCTTAAAATTTCCTGAATCAATAGTTGTGGTTGTGCTAGAGAGCAGAGAGGGATTTTATCCAGGCTGAAATATGAGTTTGCTGACCACAAAGGACCTATGTAGACACAGAAAACACCCTGCATTCTCTATTGGTACCAAGCTTCTTTAATTGGAACTCTTAAGAAACCCCTTTGTTAATTCAATATCTCTTTCTCTCCTCCTATGCCGTGTTCCTACAGCCCAGGCAATAACCTGAGAGAGCACATATCTGTGAGAAACAGCCTTGTGGGGTTTCATGGGAAGACACAGATCTTGTGGACTGATCTCTGGAGTCCTGGAGTCACAAACAGCAGCCAGGCTGTGCCCTGACCAATTTTTGAAGGCACACTGACCCTGTTTCAACACCTTGGGGTCTGAAAAAAACCCTTGGGGAATAAAGACCTCATATCCAAAGTTTAGGTGCCCCCTCTGAACTATTTCAGTGTTGCAGAAAAACTTGGTCTTCACTTCTGTCCATTGAAAAAAGCAGCCAGGAGGATTAGGGAAGGTTCAGGTTCAAATTCCTCATCCTAGGGGTGTTTCAGAGCAACACCTCTTCATTGCACCAAGGTGTAAAGTACCTTAGAAAGAGCCAGGCAGAGATCGGGGGTCTTTCACTCCACACACAATCTCTGCCCACCCTTTGGGCTGTTCAGAGCCACTGTCACTCCGGGAGAACCTGTGTTGGAGCTTTGTTGGTGCACTGCTCCGACAGCAAAGGTGCCTACAAATAGTAGGATTCTGCTCAGCACTCTCAGCTGCTTCAGACCTCCTCTCACCCAAATTTCAATACTTTGTGCCCACCCTTCCCAGCTGAGATGTGTCCACCCTGCAAAGGGTGTCCTCTCTTCTACATCCTCAGCCAGCTCACAGGGGTGATTTACAGCTCCCACGCTCAGTCCTTGTGGGTTTGATTTTCAGGGAAACCAGGAGAGGTTTTGGATCACTTTTTTTTTCCCCAAGTGAGAAGAGGCAGACACAGTTTTCTAGTAAGAGATCTGAATGAGCCCCCTGTTCCCTGCAGAGCTCAGGGGGAGCCGGATGCCTCCTTCATCTCCCAGGGATGAAGGCACTTCCAAGCCATGTCCCGTGATGCTCCGTGGCGATGACAAACCTGTCCTGTCCCTCTCTCCCACGTCCCACCTGCACCCGAACGTGGCAGTGCTCCAGGCTCCCAAGCACTGATGAAAGTGTGGATATTTGGTTCTGGCATTGGGAAATATTTCATCTTGACAAAACAACCGCCGTATTTCCTGTATCTGTACACAAAAGAAGTAACAGGCATATGTGTATCGAGTGAATTTATCTGCACAGGATTTTGCCTTACAAGGAACAATGGAAACTTGAATCCATGTGGTTGCCCAACCACAGCAGAGTGTTTAGATTTTTTTCTTTTTTTTTTTTTTTTTTTTTTTTTTTTTGAAAATATTGTGCATAGGGGAGTTCCTTAACACAGCAAGACAGCAGGCAGCTTCCTGTTATGAAAACAGTCAACAACCTGACATTCAGCAATCTGACATTCCCCGCACCCAACGTGATAAACAGGGCTGATAACGATCTGCCACAATAGCTACAATAGCACCCCCCCCATAAAGGAATAGGACGTGGAAAGAGCCTCAATACACAAATATCCCAAGGCATCTCTTCCAGCTTCTTTTATACAGCAGATAATCTCATCCTGCTTTCCATATTTTCCCAACATTGATTCATTTCCCCTCAGGCAGGGGTCAAAGTGGGAGCTGGGTGTTTGACACCACTTTCTCGCAGGTCTTTGTAGTTCAGAGGCAACACTCGGTTGAGATCTGAAAACTGTTTACTGGGTTTCCCTTCCTCCTGCCATTTATGGTCCCTGCATTTCAATGTCACAGCTGCTGAACAACTCTAGCTTGTCCCCAGAGTCACCTCCTTGATCTGAATTAAATCCCAGAAGCAAAACAAAAAATAGTGGGAACCTCTTCCCCCTTCAATGACCTTGGTAATGGATGCTGGAACTGCCTTTTTTCCTCCCTGGTCTCATATGGCATCCACTACAGTGATGCTCTGAGCTTCTCTGCTAAGGCTGCAGGGGAAATATCAGATAATATTAATTTCCCAGCAAATAAGTGTTGGATGCACTTTTCCTTCATCTGAAAGTGACTGCAGAATAAAAGAGGAGAATCTTCATTGCTACTCAGCTCCTAGATTTCCCAGAGTAGCTGTGACTGCCCCATCCCTGGAAGTGTCCAAGGCCAGGTTGGATGGGGCCTGGAGTAACCTGGAATAGTGGAAGGTGTCCCTGCCCATGGCAGGGGGCTGGAACGAGATGAGCTTTAAGGTTCCTTCCCACCCAAACCATTCTGTGATTCTATGATTCTTATATTTATTTTATAGGGCTTCAGCCATTTTCCAGCCCTTTCACAAACTCCAGTGAGGTTTAGTGGAACATCTCCCAGCTCTCCCCCATGGACCACACTTCCTTTTCTACATTCTATAGGAAAATAATAAAGCCTCAGCTGCAGTGTCCTAACAGCCTTTGGGTACCTCCCAGGGAGTGGAGACAGGAGGGGCACAGCCTAATTTTCATTTTTTTCTCCCAAAGAAAGGACAAGCTCTCCCTGGCTGGCAGGAGTCTTTGTGGAGAGAAGGATGTGCTCTGTAACATGGAAAATTTTGAAGCACTCCTTGGAGGCACAAATCAGTCCTTTTAGCCCTGTCTCTGCTGCTCATTCACAAAGAATCTTCCTTTGAAGCTTCCTTTGAAACCAGCACTCCCATCCAGGCAGCACATCTCTAGCAGGAGGTGGGAATGAGGGTGGACATTGTCCCATGCAAACTGGTCATGGGAAGATTGTGTTCCACATGCAGTACCTGGCCAGAGGTAGCATTTATGATTTAATACAGAATTTATTGCTTTTGAAGGTATTTGAGCTCTTTCTGCCATGCTTTGGTAGAACAGCGTATCTCAGACTGGGCTTGCTGGTGACCTGGGGACAAGGTCATCTGCAACACAGAGCCAAGAGCTTGTCCTGGTGCTCCCAGACATCTGAGGAATTCCTATGAGATGGGAGTGCACAGCCTATACCTCCCTCGAGCTCTGGTGCCTGTACCTGTCTCCCAAGGGATGTGAGGACTGTTGTTTCCTTTGAAAGCACAGCTGGAGGAGACACTTGTTCAGCAGGGCGCTTGTGTGCCATGAGAATGTTGAAGCACCTTTGTCACTTCACCACAAGGCCACAGCCTGGGGGGCTGGGTTCTGATGTCAGGGCATCATTCCCTGTAGCCAGGAGTCTCCTGGGTTATCCTTCTCCACTCTGACATATCTGACTGCTGGCTCAGGTCTCACTCAATGAGCAGGTACCAGTTTTTCCTCTGATCACAAGGCCCTAATTTGTGTCTGCACCATCCCATCCACGAAACAAGCACAGGTGGTGGTCAAACCACCTATCCTGGGGAGGTGTAGGCTGGATATTAGGAAAAGGTTCTTCCCCCAGAGGGTCGTCAGGCTCTGGAACAGCTCCCCAGGGAATGGTCACAGCCCCAAGGCTACCAGAGCTCAAGGAACCTTTGGACAACACTGGTGGGATTCTGGGGATTGTCCTGTGCAGGACCAGCAGTTGTATTCGTTGATTCCAGTCGGTCCCTTCAACTCAGGATATTCTAGTCTAGTCTAGTCTAAACACAGGCAGGATTCCACTGCTGACTCCAGCTCCATCCTGCATAATCACTGACATTCCTGGGAAAGCAGTTTAGAAATGGAGAAAAACCCAAAGGCCTGAAGGATGGAGGCCCTTTCTCATAGCACTGTGTGGCAAAGAGACAAGAGAACTAAGGAGTCATCCAGAAAGGACCCGACCCCCTGTGCTGTGAGAAGTGGGATTCATTGGCCACCCAAGTCCAGGCTGCCCACAAATGGAATATTAATGCTTCAAGTGAGAAAAACACAGATTGCAACCTCTTCCCCAGCCTGGGCAAACAAATTACACATTGACTTTAGTCTTTTCATTTCATATGAGGTCGTAAAACAGCGGAGCTGCCTTATGGTAGGAGTAGCACAGCTTGTCAAGGTAGAAAATGAGTTTACATTACAAAGTATTAGGTGACATCTGGAAGTATTTGTGCTACCTATTAAGATCAAGCAAGAACACTCAGAAAACCATCCTAAAAGCCAAAGAGAGAAAGGAAAAAATCAATCCCATCTGGTCAGAGAAGCCTCTGCTGTGTAGCAAAGACTTTGTGGCACCTTCCAACCAGCAGAGACTGCGAGGGAAGGAGCTGTGCTACCTCAGGTCACAGTGACACCATGCCTGGCACCACTTGGAAATCACAAGGACCAACATCTTGACCCTGGGGCAGCACTTTAAAACACCCTTAGCTAAAACCCTGCAGGGGAAGAAATGTGAAGAGCATCAAGGGCAGTAAAATCTGCACTGGGGATCTGGGAACTAGAGCACGTTCTCCTCGTGTGGAAATGTCACTGCCGTGCAAACACACTCATTAAAATTGGTTCATGCTCATTAAAAATGGGCTGTATCTCTACTAACCAGTGCCAGGACTCACCCCTGGCTGTGCCCCTGTGGAAGTTGCCCTCTAACCCATGGGACAGGGGTCCCACACAAGATTCCCAGCTGGTGACTGCCCTGTGTTAATGCCTGAGCCATTCCTGGGCTCAGTGTCACTGGCCTGGGCCAAAACCATGTCAAGAAATGCTCAATCTATTGGTGCAGATGAAGGAATTCCTGTCTGGGGTAATTTACTGGTATGATGCAGCCCTCGAGCCCTCAGTGACCTCGTTTGGTCACAGTCTCTGATTTATGCCACCGCTAATTGCCATAATTCACTATTTCCGCTGCAGTAACAGCAAGGAGCCTCAGGCTGAAGAAGAAATACATGTGCTGGGTGCTGCTAAAAAGCAGAGTGGGCCATTCCTGCCTCTAAAAGGGGCTCCAATAAAAATATAACCTGTGAGAAGGAGAACCAGCACCCAGAGGGGCAGGAGAAGTTGGCTGCAGTGACAGCTCACACTCCTGTGGCCTCCTGAGGGGGTGGAAAAGAGCTTTTAAAGCCAAAAAGGAGACTTCTGAGAAAAGATCAGAAAGGGAATGAGAGAAAGCTTTCTGTGCATACACAGGAAGGTCCTTGCTCTCACAGGGCACAGTATATTTGCTACAGAGAGAGACAAATGCGACCTCCCAGGCACCCACCCTGGAGTAGGAGGGTGCAAAACCTTCCCAGGCCACTCAGGGGTTGGGTCATATCCCTATTTCACAGGTGCAAAATGACCCTAAAGCAAACATTTTGGTGCACGAGTGTCTCATGTGTTGCACTTGGGCTGTTTGCAAACCCTTCAGCTTTTATGTACTTTGTACCTGGGAGATGTTAAGCTGAGCAGCTGTGTTTGACCAGCAAACTCCCCAGTGCCTCCTGGTGCCTCATCACTGGCTCAAATGGCCTCAGGGTCAACCCCAAACGTTGCTCTTTCCACGGCCTTCAGCAGCCAAAGGGACTTTCCCCCTCTTTTTGTTGCTGAGCTACAGACCTTTAGAAATGGGAAAACTTCCACTGGCTTCTGGATGTGCCAGAGTGGTCACTGCACCATTAATAGGTGGGTAACACTCTTGCAGGTTTAGGAGGAATTACATTAATATTTTCCATTTGTGCTCCAGAGCTGAGCTCCTTCGAGAGCCTCACTCACCTCCTTTGCTCCTGGTTCCTTGAGAGGCATTTTTTGTTAACACAGAGCAGGCAGGATTTGCCCTTGTGCCCCATCCAAGGAAAATAGAGAAAAATAACCCCAAACAATTGCAAAGCTTTCATTTGACAAATTAATTCGCAAGGGAGCAAGGTTAAAAATAAGTTCTTTGGCCAGGGACTTTATAAGGTCCAGCCATATTCTCTGGAATATAATTCATAAGCACAATATGTTTTTTGTTGTGAATGAGTGTGAAGTACCAGAAAAGGAAAGAGGAAACCCCTAATGTAGTCCTGAATAGACCTGTGAAAAAGGATAATAAAACTTGTCCTGGATTTCCTTTAGCAGCAGGTGCTTCCTTTGGAGTTTCTATTCATTCAGACTTTGGACAGACACAGCCTGCCAAATTTTTTTATTTTTTTATTTTTTTATTTTTTTACTTTTTGTAAACACAACATTCAGTTGATCTGAATGAAGGTGAATTTGTCTTCTTGGCCACTGTCAAGCTCATGGGCTCACAAGGTCAGTGGCAAAGCTTCTCCAGGCTTCTGGGGTGGGTCCCCTTCCACACCTGACAGGTACAAAGGTGCTACAGGTAGATCAGGAGGTTTCCTCAAGAACCCAAGGCTGGAAAAGCCCTAAATTTCCATTTTCAGTAGGTCATCCCAGCCTTCCTGATGAGACACCCACACTTGTCTGTCCACAGCAAGACACCAGGGGAGGAATACAACTCCTTAGGCTCCCAAGGCTCATTTCTGGGGTAAAAGCAGGGGTTATTGAACACTGATTAATGTCTACAAAACCATTAACCAGAGGATTAAATTGCATCCCTTAAACACAGCATGCAAAGGCCTACATTGTTCAGATCCTTCAGCTCTCAGCAGCTCTCTGGACAACACCAGGAAAAGCCAACTTCTCCCTGTCCAACACAGCCTGACTTCCCTCCCAAGCCCTTTTCCCAACCAAAGAGAGCACCACAAACTCCACTCTTGTGGAATTCTGGAATGGTTTGGGTGGGAAGGGACCTTAAAACCCATCTTGTTATGTACACAGAGAGAAAAGGGCAGTTTGCTCCAAGGAGCTTAAAATCTGAATGAACCTTTCCTGAAATTGCTGAAATAGTTGGCACATACATGAGGAAGGTACTTAATTTATTACAATATATCACAAATCTTCCCATGTGTCTTAATGGGCAGAAGGAATGGGGAGTTGGAAGGAGGTGATCTTTAAGGTCCCTTCCAACCCAAACCATTCTCTGATGAGAAAGGCTGCACAAACAATCAGAACTGCTGTTTATTAGGTGTCTTTAACAAGTATCTGTTATTTTCAGGAGCTGCTTTTTCTTGCCTGCTCCAACTCACTCCTACTGAGGCAAACATTAACAGCTCACCCCATTCCCTATATTTTACACTCCAAACCTTTCACAGCTTTATGCCATCCCTGGTAACAATGGTGTGGAACAGCTGTCAGTGACTGCATTTGCCCAGGGATTCACTCTGTTCCACGCTGTGTGTTTAATAATTCCTGCGAACAATGGATCAAATAAACTTTTTTTTTTTTGCTCAGCTCTTACCCAAGCCAACACCACTGTCCAAATTGTACATGAGAGGCCTGCAGAGGCTGGTGGTTGTTTCCTAGACCTGTGGCCTCCTTCCCTCAAAAACAACGTTGTCAGCAGCTCTGAGCTTAGAGAGGGCATTTTCCACTTGTATGGAAGGAAGGAAGAGGAAGAATGAGCAGGAAAGGGGCAGCGCTGTGCAGGGCTTCGAAGGCAGGGATGACAAATTTGAGCTTCAAGCAGGGGATGACAGACAGATCTTCTGACAAAGGGCGAGGTGGTTTGAGCAAAAGATGAGAGATGTGTGAAGTGCGTGGCCAAGGCTGGAATAATGAGGGATTGCAGGAGTTAATGTAGGAGCTGGGAGATGCTGTTGGTTGACTGGAGGGAAAAACACTGCAGCTCTGTCCTGGAACAATGTGTAGGGATGGGAATGGGGAGGATGTGGAGCTGCTGGAGCGAGTCCAGAGGAGGCCATGAAGATGTTCCATAGAGCCCCTCTGCTCTGGAGCCAGGCTGGGAGAGCTGGGGGTGTTCACTTGTAGAAGAGGAGGCTCCAGAGAGACCTCAGAGCCCCTTCCAGTGCCTAAAGGGGTTCCAGGAGAGCTGGAGAGGGGCTTTGGACAAGGGCCTAGAGTGATGGAGCAAGGGGGAATGGCTTCCCACTGACAGAGGGCAGGGTTAGATGGGATATTGGGAAGAAATTCTTCCCTGTGAGGGTGGGGAGGCCCTGGCAGGGGTTTCCCAGAGAAGCTGTGGCTGCCCCATCCCTGGAAGTGTTCCAGGCCAGGTTGGAGGGGGCTTGGAGCAACTCGGGACAGTGCGAGGTGTCCCTGCCCATGGCAGGGGGTGGAACTGGATTTGATTCTATGTTTCTATGTCTCAATTCAGCCTCCTCATCCCAGCACTAAACTCACCTCCTGTGTGTCTCCTTCCAGACATCATTTCCCATTCCTGCACCAACCACTATCCCTAGAGCAGGAGCCCAAACTCACCTGCCAACCTCACCCTCCCATGTCCTCTGTCCCTGTGGCTTCATCACTGCCCCAGGGGTTCCAGTCTGACCACAACTGCTCTGAGCCTCAGCAAACACTACAAGAACACACCCCAGGCAGATTTATCACCACAAGAGCCATCATTTGAGGTACCTCAGCCCTCCCTAACCAGCAGAAAATCCATCCCACAGCTGTTCTCGAGCACCTCGTGCAGCACTGCTGGTCACAGGGGATGCTGAGGGACATCCCAGCCTTCATGGACCTCCAAAACCAGCAGCCTTCCCTTAATCTGGGCTGCTAAAGGCCTTTCCTGCATGGAAAACAAAGTCTTTTTAGGTCACTTAACCTGTTCCCAGGGTTCAGCGAAGTTTCTTGCAGCCCAACCTTGTTAAAGATATGATTCACACAATGATATTTCAATCACTTCCTCTGGGAGACTCTTTCCAACAATGCAGATTTCTTGGCAGGAGAAGAATTCCCAGGGATTGAGCTGAAGTTTTCCTTGCATTTGCAATGCATCCCCTCAAACAGCTTTAAAATGAGAACTTCCCTCCCTTCTCATTGCTCATGAGGAGCCACATCATTCCCCAAGGGCAGGTGCCAAGCCCAGAGAAAATCTGGGCTGCAAATCAAAAAATCAACCCTGCAGTGATCCTAATCCAGTTCTAAAAAGCCCACTGGATAAAAATTACAGCATGTTCTCCACAACTCCCTGACAGGAGAGTGCAGCCAGGTGGGGGTCAGGCTCTTCTCCCAAGGAACCAGCAACAAGGACAAGAACAAGGACAAATAAAAACAGCCTCAAGTTGCACCAGGGGAGGTTTAGATGAGATATTAGGAATAATTTCTTCATGGAACAAGTTGCTCAGGGAAGTGTAGGAGCCACCATCCATGGAGGGATTTAAAAGCCAAGTGGATGTAACACCTGGGGACATGCATTAGTGGTGGCCTTGGCTGTGCTGGGGGAATGGTTGGACTTGAGGCTCTTAAAGGTTTTTCCAACCTAAAGGATTCCATGTTTTGTCCTTTTATAATTTCCCAGCTCAGGGGTAATTTTTTTGGCACTGCTACAAGCTGCAGGGAGACCAGGAAAATCCCAGTGACACACACCAGGACTGTTCCAGGATTTTTCTGCATGTGCTTTACAAAGTCTGTACAGGGAGACTCCTGCTAAACCAGGAGTCTCCTGATGTTTGACAGGATGAAACTTTGCCATGTTGAACTTCAAAAAATGGTGATTTCTGAAGCTTAAATATGCTTGAATGTTATGCAGCATGAACTCACAATCCAAGAATCACTAACGTTGGAAAATCCCTCTGAGATCATCGAGTCCAACCACTCCCCCAGCACTGCCAAGGCCACCACTGACCCATGTCCCCAAGTGCCACATCCCCATGTTTTTTGAACATTTCCAGGGATGGTGATTCCACCATTTCCCTGCCAGACAAGTAAATCCCATTTGACCAGAAAAGCAATGAACATGGACCTGCTCCTGGAAAGAGGGGACAGAGTGGCTGCAGGATGGCTGGTGATCCCAGTTGGATGTTCCTCTGGAGGACGTCTGCCAGGGAACACTGCAATGCACCTGCCAACATTTTAGCAGATGAAATGAGATATTTTTATAGTGTCTGTGAGCAGGTGTGTGGGAGAGGGAGGAACAGAGGTGGTTGCCTTACCTAGAAGACAGATTTATGTTCTGCAGGTGAAAACTGAAGCAGAAAAGTTCATTGCCATTGGTTGGGTTTTCTTGCAGGACCAAACAATGGTATGGCCACAATTTTCCTCCCTCGTGCAGCTCAGTCTCTCACAGTTTCTATTTTGAAGAATTCTTTCCCCAAAAATACAGGAAAATAAACTTCTTATCCCAGCAAGAAATCTGGGAAGGGACCTAGCACAAAAAGAAAAATGTACAAATACAGTCAGATTTGTGGTGTTGCAAATATTAAATTTCAAAGAAACAGGCTTTGTATTAGAATTATTTGTTATTACCCATCACTTGAGCATCTCTGAAAATAAACCTCCTCCCCTGAGAAGGAATAACTCATTCCTTTTTATTATTTTTATTATTATTGCAGTGCTTAAGACACCATTGTGGAAGCGCTGTGGAGATGAGCTGTTTTCTCTTGCATTAAGTGATGTGGAAACATCGTGAGACAACCCCTGCTGCTGCAATTTACAATTTAAATTATTGAACACCGAGGAAAAAACAAGGAGGAAACTGAGGCACGGGAAGGTGCTTTGCCCCCAGTGTTACTTCAGTGCTTTTAAGCAGCAAACTGAGATGATTCTGAGGATTTGGGCTGCTTGAGGCCACACAGAGAAAGTTTAGGGTGAACTCAAGAGGCAAAAGCTGAGCCAGATTTCCCAGTGCTTAAATCCAGCAGTGAATCCGTGTTTGCTGGAATACAGGGAGCAAAACTCTGTGTTAGGAGAGTTATTGCTCATGACTATCTGTCTTGACCTAAGCATGAAAACATAGAATCAGGGAATGGTTTGGGTTGGAAGGGACCTTAAAGCTCATCCCAATCCCCTGCCAGAAGCAGGGACACCTTCCACTTGACCAATTTGCTCCAAGCCCTGTCCAGCCTGGATGGGGTCGCCTGTGTGCTGTGTGCATGCTGAGATCTTCCTTCCTGCATCCCACCAGACCCCAGACTTCCATTGCAAAGCACTGGAAGGAATCTCCCAAAGGATAGGGGGGCTTCAGGTGAACCCCTGTGACACAAGATATTCCCTGTTTGGGCAGCAACCCTCAGGCAGGACCCACAAGTGTCATCCCATCTTATTCAGGTGGCACGGTGGACATTCCAGGTGGGATAAATCCCCAGGTGTGTGGATCATTGGATCGGCATCCAGTAAATGCTCTGTAGGAATTATTTTAAGCAAGGTATGAGGTGAAAATGGTCCCAGAACTTTCCAAGCCTGGAGAGGTGGTGGATGTCCCATCCCTGGAAGCACTCAAGGCCAGGTTGGAAGGGGCTTTGAGCAACCAGGTCTAGTGCGTGACATCCCTGCCCATGGCAGGGGGTTGGACAAGAGGACCTTTAAATGTTCCTTCCAACCCAAAGCATTCCATGGTTCTCTGATCTCCTTCCCTGCTGCAGGTAGAGGGTCATGCTCCCCCGACCCCATTCCAGGCTTTATCCCACTACAGGACTCCTTGGTACAACCCATCCCCTTCCCATTGCTGATGCACACACACACACACACACACGCACACACAGGCTTATTTTGCATGGGCCACACAGATCCCAGCAAAGCCTGTGAAAAAAGGAAGCTGACCATCGGCTTTTGGGATCTGCTCCCTACGGGCCTGGGAGGGGGATGCGAATCCCTTTATTGTAGGGTCAGGTTTGGTTTATATTTTTTTTCCTCTCTCTTTTCTCTCTCTCCTGGACCGGGATCCCAGGATGAGGCTGGGCTGCTGCCGGCATGAGAAAGTGGGGCCGTCCGTGCAGATGTTGCCCGGGGAAGCCGAGGTTCCCACACCGAGTAGGAAGCGGGGCCTCACGGAGCCGGGATGGGGACTGCGGAAGTGGCAGCAGGGCTGATCCAGGGATGATGGGAGAGGAGAAGCAAAGCGGGGGGGCCCCGGCAAAGGGGGGGGACATCTATTCTTGGAGAAAAAGGGGGGCCCTGGTGGGGGGATTTTATTGTAAGGCTTTGTTTACACCCCAAGCTGAATGAATCAAATGACCTTGTTTATTGTCGGTCCCCTGAATGGACGGCACAGGGAGAGGGAGGAGGGATGGGGACTGGGGGTTATATTATTGTTAATTCTGCCATTTACAACTTCTTCTTCTTTTTTATTTTTTTTTTTCCCACCACGCAATGTTGCCATGATAAAAGAATAAAAGGTGAAATCCTATTCCTTCCTTTCCCCATCTCCGCAGTATTCTCCAAATCCCCGAACAGGAGGCTCTTGGGATGAAAGTGCCAAACCACGGAGCTGTGTATGAGATGCAAGGCCTTCTCCTGCTGCTCCTGACCTCACTCCTCACCAAAATCATTTCCCATGGCGGCTGAGACCTGTCCCACGGGTCTCAGTGTCCCTCCCCAGGGACACAAGGACACAACAAACCTTTTGCCACCACCAATGGATGGATCCTGCTTTGCCCCTGGATAGAAGAAGCAGTGTGGCCACAGCTCTCACACACAGGGACATTATCCTCAGGAAATACAACATCCAGGCAAAGATTGTTTACATCCCTGCAGTTTTTGGGAGCCAAACTGAAGCCCTTCTTGAAGGACCCAGCTTTTCAGCAAAGCACCTGCTCTTGGTGCCAGCTGCACGGAGATATTTTGGTGCAAGCCCCGATTATGGTTTATTTTGCCTTTAACTGGTCCCTGGTGATCCCCGTTGCTGCTTGATAACTCCCCAGCCAAGAACTCAGCAGTTTTGGGGGTATTTTACTTTACAGAGCTATGACGGTCCAGGCTTGGGGAACCATAGGATTTCTGGGAGCATGAAATGGTCCTTTTGATTTGAGCATCACAACAACCCTCAGAGAGAATGACAGAGGATTTTGTTGGTTTTGAAATGAGAGTTTTCCCTCCCTGTCACAATTTATAAAGCTTTTTTACATCTCTAGGATGGAGGTAAAGAGTGCAGTGCTTCCCAAACTCTGGCCCCTCCAGGGGTATCCCTCTGTCCCTCAGGGTGCCCTTGGCTCCACATGGAAGACAGAGACTGGGACTGCACTTCGGCTGGCTGTCTTCATGGGTGATTTCCTGTATCCCTTCACCTCACTTCTCTCTCCCTTCAGCCCAAGACATTTGGATTTATTCAGGATCATATTGTAAATTCTTAATGACTTTTGAATTTTATTAGCACGATGTCAGAGACTCTTACTGGGGACAACTGAAAACCTCATCCCAGCTTCTTCCCCTCTCTCCCATGCAACTTTCAGATGGTGAGGAAGTTTTCCTTGCTGGGAGACATCAGTGCAACAAGGAAAGCATCCTAAGTAGTTTGTTCAGCCGATCTGCTGGGAATTCAGCGCTGGAAACCTGATTTTTCAGTTCAGGTCTCAAGCTATGGACACATCCTGCTGTGTGAGGTGGCCAAGCCTGTCCCATCAGGCCTCTGTCTGAAGACAGAGACCTCCCATGTTGTACCTGCCAGGGGACGCAGTGTCTCAGGTGCTGCAGGACAGCTCAAATGTCACTGAGCGTGTGGGCAGCTGAATCACACACCTATGGCAGAGACATCCACATCCCAGGTAGGTGTTTATCCCATAGAAACCCATCCAGACAGTCGATAAAGTGACTCATCAGACCACAGGGAGGTTTCTGATTTATGGGGAGGTAAATCACTGGCTGGGATTATTTGCCAGAGGCAAATGTAAGAGCCTAACGATCCCAGCAGATAGAAAAGCCATAAAAACCTCAAGGCAGGTGAGATGAGCTGTGGGTCAGATATATCATTATAGGTCCTTTATGGCCATCCAAAAAAAGGATTTATTGTTATTTCAAGGAATAACAAGTAATCCAGCCTTCACAAAGGCACCCAGTAGCCCTGACCACATTCACCTGCTTGGCCACTGGCAGAGACCGGATGGACTCATCCACTGAAGTCATTCAACCATGATGTTCTTGCACCATATTCCCCCTCATGGGCTTCCCCCATTATTTATTCACCTCTCCAATCCTTGCCTGAACACAGACTTCTCACTGATTAATACCAAGGCTTACCCCAGGTTCTTTGCTCAGTGCTGAGCTATAGTCAAGGTTTTGGTCCTTGGCTTCCTGCATTCATGTACTCCATTTTACTGGGAGACTGCCTTTTTTTGCCTCATATCCTTCAGATTTACCCATGGATGGAGACAGGTGGATTTAAGAAATAGCTCTGGGTATAGGACACGCTTTGGAAGTTATGAGACGGCCATAAATCTTGAAAATTTTCATCACTGTTAGCAGAGTGTAGTTTTGGCCAACATCAAGAAACCCTTGGCTGAGAACAGAGGCAGAAAAAAAGAATTAAAAATATGAAGAGGTAGAAATGAGCAAAGAAAAGTCCTATCTGTCACCCAGAGCCAGAAGAGAGGAAGGACAAGAAGTATTTTGGTTGCGACACCATGGGAAGACAGGTAAATAAAAGCCTGATTCCCTCTTGGTGGCTCACCCTGTGTGCAGTAATGTGAGCACCTTGTTTGCCAATCATCCCATCAATTCCCAGCCTATGCAGACCCCAGATGGGGTTGGGAATCCATAAATTTCAGCAAAAGAAGGCAGGAAGCTACAATGGCAGCAGCAGAGTTCCTTGGATGAAGCAAATTCCCCAAACAGGAGGAATGAATCACTTATTTCACTCCATGGACAGCAAAAAACAACTGAGACCTCCTTAGCCTGGGTACTGAATTTTTAGGAAACAATTTTTACCCCTCAAACTGATAATTTTATCAACTGAACTGTGCAAACAGTTTTGTAATGTCCCCATCACCTCTCCATCTTGTGCTGCCAAAAGCATCCCAAACAACAATCCAGATCCTGCAATATTCTGGCACTGAGGTCATTCAGACTTACACTAAAGGACTGGCCACCGAAAAGCCCTGGGATCTGTCTGATAAGGTGACAGATAGCTGCATTTTGGCATAAGATTTGCAATTTGATAAGCATAAAGCAAATTTGGTGAAGCTTAGAGCTGGGTGATGCCACATCTTGTTATAAGATCTTGGATAAGGCCGAGTATCATAAATCCATCTGTTGTACTGAAACTTGGGATCGTGGCATCCTGTGTAGGGATTAAAACAAAACAAAAAAAAACACTCCAAAAGAGGGACTTTCTGCCATCTAGGGGTTGCATTTTTCAATTGCAATCAGGACTGCAAGAGGAAAACCGTAATTCCACCTCTCTTAAATCTATGCCTGTATATAAGTCAGCATGTACATATGAATGTACCTTTTCCAAATGTTGCTCAAACTTTGCCATCTTACCCGGCTGGTAAAGGTCTAAAATTTGGAAAGCACGTGAAAAAAAATTGTCTTATTTGAATTATATTTAATTTCTCCACCAAAGTGGCAACTGAAGGAAGGAATGACCTGAGCCAGATCCAAACTGGGACAGTTTGGCCCAGTATTACGTCTCCAGACTTTGTAAATTGGAGGTGCCCAGGGGAAAATTGATGACAAGGATAAACCAATCTTTTCCTGGTGCCTGACCCATAGAAGCATCCCTAGCCTGTCAGTCTCAGTCAGTCTCAGCTGATGAAATCCTTGGGTTTAGCACTGCAGGACACACTACCTTCCATTGCTCCAGGATGGAGTCATTTTCCAAGAGGCGCTTGCATTAAGGGCACCCGTATGGGGCAGGGAGAGCTTTTAGTAGCCTGGAGATGGCCAAAGCAAGCCATTTGGCCTTGTGAGGTTGCCACCACTGTCGGCACCATTGTTTATTAACAGAAGGCACCTACAAGTGGCACATCTGTGGTTCCTACAACCCTGTCTGGGCTCTGGATCAGGTTGAACCAGGAGGTGCCTTTGCTTCCCCTTCACTTCCGCATTTGCCTTGGGATTTTTCAGAATTCTTTAAAAATTGTGTTAGAAATATGTACACCCCCTCACTGCAAGAAAGACACTGAGGGGCTAGAGCGTGTCCAGAGAAGGAAGTGGAACTGGGGAAGGGGCTGGAGCACCAGGAGTGGCTGGAGGGGCTCAGCCTGGAGAAAAGGAGGATCAGGGGGGACCTTCTGGCTCTCCACAGCTCCCTGACAGGATGGGGCAGCCAGGTGGGGGTCGGGATCTGCTCCCAGGGAACAAGGGACAGGACAAGGGGAAACACCCTCAGACTGTGCCAGCAGAGGTTCAGGTTGGACATTATGAGGAATTTCTCCATGGAAAGGGTGGTCAGGCACTGAAACTGCCCAGGGAGGTGGTGGAGTCCCCAGGTCTGGAGGTGTCCAAGGAAGGACTGGACGTGGCACTCAGTGCTCTGGTCTGGGTGACAAGGTGGGGATCAGTCACAGGCTGGACTCAATAGTCTTGGAGGTCTTTTCCAACCTAAATGATCCTGTGATTCTTTGATTCTGTCTCTTACCCTTCTATCTTTGCAAATAATCATCTATATGACGCAGAACAGCTCCCACAGTGGATCCCACAACCCAACAGCCCAGACATTTGTGCCCTGGCTCATAACTGGGGTGGAAGGTAATGCTCCTCTCACGAGAGTCTTGTAGGTGACAGAAAGGGGTAGGAAGGCTTGTATTCTGTTTTGCAGCATTGTGCCTGGATATTTCAGGATGCTTTTTTCAAAATGCAAAAGTTTTAGTTTAACCACAAAGCACAACAGGAAAAATCCACAGCCTCTCCAACATACTCCCAAGAAGGGATGCCCCTTTTCCATCCATTTCTAATTGGGATTTCTCCTGCTGAAATCCTCAGAGGCTCATTATGCTGCGAAGCAGAAACCAATTTACCTTTATTATGGACCAGTTCTGTGTTTCTCCATGAGATCACAGTGGGATGGCACTATTCCCTTTCCTTTTTTGTATTGTTAGCCTGTAATTGTGCAGTGATTGCTTTGAAATCCTGGCAGCCGATCAGGGGCGTGGGTGGCATTGAGAAGTTTGGGATGCAGCCCCTTCCCAAATCCGCAGGCAGCGGGTTGGGCAAGCCTTTCCAGCAGTGACTCAGTGTGCCCTGAAACAGTGGGGGAAACAGAACACCAAAATGCACTTTTAGAAACCATTGGAGGATTTGAATAATGGCTTCATGACTGGAGCGAGCCTGCCAGGCTGGTAGGAGGATGTTTGGGATGGCTGTAGAGCAGGAATTGTTGGCAGAGGAGCTGGGAAAGTAGCAGGGTTTGGAGGAGGGAGCTCTGTGCTGATAAACCAAGCAGGGATGAGTGGGTATAGGATTTTCCCACCTACACAGATCAGAGACGGCTCTGGCCCTGCCCAAACACGAACCCAAACACAGCCTGGGCCCACTGCCAGGAGGCACTTTGGATCAGCCACCCTGGTACAGAGGATGTGACCATATGGGTCAGACAGGACATGACCAGTGGGTGCTGGGGGTGGGAAAGAGGTCTTGGTACCATTTAGGTTATGGGAGACATGCAGTCACAACCTCTGGGTGCTGGTTGCAAGGGAAACAAAACAGAGTCACCTCAAGTTTATGCAAGGACCAACCTGCAGTGGTGGTTTTTAAATGAATCCTTGGAGGTGCATGAATTTTGGATTTAATATCGGGAAAACGGAAGTGCAGGATCCAGCGTAAAGGCAAAAATCCTACAGGTGAAGATAAGTGAAGCAAAGCTGCGTGTGCAAGCAAAGAAGAATAAGAATCATGGAATCACAGAATGGTTTGGGTTGGAATGGACCTTAAAACTTCACCCATCCCACACCCTGCCATGGGCAGGGACACCTTCCACTACCCCAGGTTGCTCCAAGCCCCATCCAACCTGGCCTTGGACATTTCCAGGGATGGGGCGGCCACAACTTCTCTGGACAACCTGTGCCAGGGCCTCACCACCCTCACAGGGAAGAATTTCTTCTTAATACCTCACCTAAATCTCACATCTTTTATTTTAAAACTTTATGGGATGCAGTCACTCCTTCCCATTAGCAGGCAGGTGTTCAGGCATCCTCAGGACAGCAGGGCTCCATCACGTTTAACCATACTTGGGTAAGCAAATGTCAAAAGCTGTAACAGCTCCTCTTTCTCCTTTCCCCAAGATTTTACTGCTGAGCATGACATGGTATGAAATGGAATATCCCTGTGTCCCCTCCCAACTCTTTGTGCCCCCCCAGCCTCCTCACTGGTGGGGTGGGGTGGGAAGCAGGGAAAACTTCGGTGCTGTGCAAGCCCTGCCCAGCAACAGCCAGACCACTGACACCAGTTTGGGGACAAGTGTAAGACACAGCACCACATTGGGTGGTCAAAGAAGTGAACTCCATCCCAGCAGAGCCAGTGCACAGGGCAGGAAGGTCCTGGCCGAGATCTGACTCCTCCTGATGGTGGAGGAACAGCCAACAAAGAACAGGACAAGATCACACCCAGAGGTCTCCCAGCGCACGGAGGATTTTGGAGGGAATTTTGTTCCCCTGAAGGAGGTGGAGTGCCAGGATCTTCTGGGAAACAGGTTCAAATGTGGGGCATTGCAGAGATCTGCAGGTGGCAGCACGCCCTGAGCCCTCATCCTGGGCACCCTGGATGTGATAACAGGCGTTTGCCAGGAGGCTCCTTCTGCACCAGCGGATTTATCCCAATATTCCCAGTCATGCAAACACAGCCACAGCAGCTCAGTCATCCACAAAACAACTCTCCTGTCATGAGGCACCAGCAATTGGACCCGCCCTGAATAAACTCTTTGTGAATCTTCATGGTCCCCTACACATCCAGGCCCAGCTTCCCACTCCTCCTCCTGCTCCACTTGCTGTGAGCAGGGCTGGGACAGTGGCACTCACAACTGGAGTTTCCCAAGCTGTCCCTTGAGCTCCTGCATTGCTTCAAGGATCACAGAATACCTTGAGTTGGAAGGTGCCCACAAGGACTATCAAGTCCAAATCCTGGCCCCGAAAAAGACAACTCCCAGAATCCCTGCCCTGTGCCTGAGAGCATTGTCCAAAAGCTTCTGAAACTCAAGTAGGTTTGGGGCTGTGACCATTCCCTGGGGAGCTGTTCCCACTCTTGGGTCCCCTCCCATCCTAACAAAGCCCTCTGCCCTGTAGAGCATCACTTTTACCTTGAGTCTCTGGCCAAAAGTTGCAAAACAGGACAAATTATTATTTCAGCTTGAAATAAAGGAATATGTGGACCACTGGCCCGGTGCTTCTGGGTTTCCAGGTTTGTAAACTCGTGCTCGTAGTTAACAGATCACTTTCCATTGTTCCTTTGGCCTTTTCCCATGATTCTGTTCAGACCAAGGCTGTTCCCAGAATTTTTGCTAGGATCGCAAAGGGTTGTTGCAAAGCTGTACTCCTGTGTCTGCATTCAGTGTTGAAATCATCCTTTCCCCCATTTTATTTTCTAAGGCACCTGAGGCAGCTCTGGAGTTGCTTACGTTGTGATTCATGTCTGCAGAGTTGGTGTTAAGACACATAAGTTCAAAACTCTTGAGGAAGAGGAAGTTTTACTTTCCAGCTTTGTGTTGAAGCCCAAACTTCCCAGCAGTGGAGCCAAATGCACTTGCTAAATCATTTAGTGGTTTGGTCTGTGGGAACAAAGGGAATTCCATATTGAAAAAACCTTGGAGCAGCTGTGAACACAAGAATTGTTAAAAAGCACAGGGCACCCCTCAGAAAAGGACATGGGGGGGTAGATTCTTGGAACACAGACATTTGGAAATACCCAAAAGGATGATGTTTTGTGATGCTGCAGGGTGTTGTAAGCTCAGTTGCTGCCAGCTCGTTCATTTAACAAGGCCTAGTGACCACCAGGAGCAGTGACCAGTGTCAGAACAGCAAAGGAGTCTGGTGTGTCCAGAGGTGGCCAAGCTGGTCCTCTTGTCCAGAGAAGCTGTGGCTGCCCCATCCCTGGAAATGTCCAAGGCCAGGTTGAACAGGGCTTGGGGCAACCTGGGATAGTGGAAGGTGTCCCTGAATGTCTCCAGCCTGGCACCAGAAGTGTTCAGCAGTTTTTCAACAAATCATGTAGTTCAGTACTGTCAGTACTGTCCCAGAGCCCACCTTCGCTTCAATTAACAATAATGATTAATCACTATCGCCTTTGGTGCATCCCAAGAGACATTCCTGCACTTTAATTATTCCCATGCTCACAGAAGGATAAATAGAATCCTCGCTCTGAAAAATGGCATGTCCACTCCCAGGAAGACACTGGGAAATGTGGGAGTAGGTTCTAATGCCCTGCAGCCTCCAGTCTCCAGCTCAAATCCTACATTGCTATCAATAAAAATCACATTTCACTCCATGTAGTGCACATGGAGTGGCAAATGGATGACAGTCAGAGCCAGGTGTGCCCTCTGCCTTCTCCTCAGAGGGACAAAGAGGTGCTGAGGGGAGCAGGAGAAGACAATCTTGTGCTTTTTATGGTGTCTTACCCCTGTGAGGAAACACAGGCTGGAAAAGGAGAAAATGGGAAATATCAGTCCCTCTAGAGGGACAGTGCCAGCAACTGTTTTCTCTTCAGGTCACATGTACTGAGGAGGAGCTGGGTGGCAGGTCTGGGGTTAGCACCTTGAATCACAGAATCATGGAATAGTTTAGGTTGGAAGGGACCTTAAAACTCATCTCAGTCCCACACCCTGCCATAGGCAGGGACACCTTCACCAGGAGGATGAGTAAAGGCTGGATTTCTACAGCAGCAGTTACCAGTGACCATGGATTGATGCTCTTCCCATCTTCCTTCTCTGAGGTGGAGCCACGCAACTGTGCTTGGAGCCCTCCCCACTTCTCATCTCACCCAGCTCCTGCTGCCAAATTTGCACAAACATCATCCTCTTCAAATCTTCCAGCTCTTTGTTCCAGCTGGCGTGCAAATGCCAGCTGGGATTGGGCAGACAGGGAAACACGTGGATATAACAAAGCCCTTAATCCCTTCACAACGAAGCCAAAATTATTTTGATGTATTGGCCTTTAAATTGCTGCCTTCAGTGCTCAGGGGAGCTTTTCTTCTCATCTCCTCAGCAAAACGTGCAAGCAACTCCTGACCACCTCTTTTCTCTGCTTGAGTACTCATATCCTCCTATTTTTTTCCCCTGGATCCTCTTACAGATGTTTTCCCAGGTCTCTAAGCATTTCCACATCCTGTTTATTTGCTGCTAAAGGTGTAGTGCCGCAAACAAAATCTGTATCTGGAAAGAAGGAAACGGCAATAAGAAATGAGCTGCAAATTAAGACAAAAAGTGAACTTTGCCAATCACGGCCTGAGGCATAAATGTTGAGGTTCTTCAGTCTGGAAAATTTTCACTTTGATGTTCTAAACCTACAAGAGAGGCTGTGGCTGCCCCATGCCTGGAAGTGCCCAAGGCCAGTTTGGTCAGGGCTTGGAGCAACCTGGGATAGTGCAAGGTGTTCCTGCCCATGGCAGGGGTTAGAACAAGATGATCTTTAAGATACCTTCCAACCCAAACCAGTCTGTGATTCTATAAAGAGAGAATGCAATAACAAAATAAACATTACACCAATAATATAATAACATTTACACCAAAGTTGTAAAGCTTAAAAAATTAATGTGTCCCATTGAACTGCTGCATTTTGATTTTGAGTGACTCCAAGATATTCCCATCAAATCCACAATCAAAAGGCTCCCATAAAGCACAAACACCCTCAGAACAAAACACAACATCAATATGTTTTCACCAGACCTCTTTGCAGCCTAGAAATGTTAAACAAACGTGCCCTTTCTCACCCTAATTATTGAGCAGTGGATGTAGCAGCAAAGATGAATTCACTTTACTGAGTTTTATGATGTTTTAAATAAGGAGGGAAGGTCTTTCCTGTTTATTGCTTGGCAGCCACAGAGCTGGTCTGAACTTGCAGAAGTGATGCTCCCAGATAGCAAAGTGAGCCACTTCCATGCTCTCAATGTACAAGTAGGGAAACTGAGGCATGAAGCACAAACCTACTCCAAAGCCATTGAATAAATAAAAACTCGGATGAATCAAAACCCAGAGCAGCAGTGCCCTGCCTTCATTTAGCACAGACCATGATCAATTTGCAAGTGCTACTGATGGAAAAAATCTACTGGGTCCTGTAGCAGCTCCCTGTAAGCCCAGGCTTTTTCCCTGCCATGTGCTGGAGACAACAGTGCTTTATACAACCCCTACATTGAAATAATTTAAGCAGGAGGACTTCTCTCATTTCCTCTGGGGGGAACAATTCTGTAGCTGAAGAGATTGCAACATTAGGAAATATTTCCTGACGTCCACAGCTTCCAGAATCTGTTGATATATTATTAATAGAAAAGAAAATAAATATAGGTATTAATGCCAGCAGACACTGTCTGCTACTAATAGTTGTTAAAGTAATATATTCCCCTTGTTTTTAGCTCTTATTAGTCTTTTTGCAAAGGGTTACAAGACCCTTATGCATCCATTAGCCAGTCAGCCATATGAAATTAATGTGGAGCAATTTTCATAAGCATTACTCAGAACTAATAATAATTAAGCATTATTTTCTGCTCAGATAACACAGAAAATAAAGCCTGACTTTTATGCCAAGATGGGTTTGCATTAGCTTAAGGTAGATGAATTAATTCTCATTTACAAGGCTTCTCTGCCAGCTAGCCAGAAAATATCAAGGTAATTAAAACCAATTTGTGAGGTTCTGTCCCATTGCACATTCACTGGGTTTTATCATTGCTGCAAATCACAGGTGCTTTTATGCAAAGGTGGAACATGAAGGGGACTCTGCTGCCTGTCTCCTTCCCCATCACTTCCAAGAAAAGCAGAAAACTCCTTGTGAACAGCACAACACGTTTGGAATGCACTTTGCTGCTGGAGATCAATAAAGAACCATGCATAGAATGAAGGACCAGCTCAGGCTGGGATGTCTCAGCAATGGAGGTAAAAGGCCTCAAACAGAGGCAAAAGTATTCCATTTCCTTTTGATTTACCATCTACTTGCAAGGGATTCACTTTGACTAATTATAAGATTGAGGGGTTTCTGTAGGCAGCACTTTCTGGACAGTTCTGAAACACTTCTCTTATCATAGAATCCTAAAATGGTTTGAGTTGCAAGGGACCTTAAAGCTCATAGAGTTCCACCCCCTGCCATGGACAGGGACACCTTCCACTATCCCAGGTTGCTCCAAGCCCTGTCCAACCTGGCCTTGGACACTTCCAGGGATGGGGCAGTCACAGCTGCTCTGGGCAACCTGTGCCAGAGCCTCAGTGGTTCTGTCCCAGAAGTTTGACACGGCACCTGAGCAGGTGCTGAGGTCTCTGAAGATGCTCTTAGCTTGGGCCGGCTGCAAGACAGAAGATAAATTAGTCCAGCTAATAATTATCTGTAAGATACATTAACCCAGAGCTATCCTACAACAGCTGAGCTGATAATGAGAAACTGAATCTCTTTCTCTGGGTTTCAACATTCCAAGGGGATCAGCACCTTCAGATGCCACATCTTCGCTTTGCATCTGAGCTTAGCAAACAACCAAGCCTTATGTTTTTCACAGGATTATGACCCCTCTTGCCCAAGTTCTGCCTCCTTCATTTCATTTCCCCACCCTCTGCTCACTCCCCATCTCATTGTGACATCTCCTGTTGGTGTCTGAGTCCACATCAGTGACGTGGAGCTGGGTGGCCTCAGACACGACTGTTTGAGCCAGCAGAACAAAGAATGAGGTGGCAGTTCTGACTTTTATTATGTTTTCAAAAACCTTCTCTCAGAGCAATCGAATTGCTATTAAAGAGATGGATAAAAGGAGACAAAACTCCAGAAACACCAGCTGTGTCCCAGCGCTGGAACGAGCCACCCTGATACGTGCCCCATTGTCCACGCCCTCAGTGAAGAAAGGTTTTCCCCTGATGGCCGTTTCCTTCTCAATCCAGCCCTGGTAGCTGTAAACAGACGTTAAAATCCTGTGGCTTGGCTTTCCTCCGCTGATGATGCCGACCTGGAACCACTTCATGGTGTTCCAGTAGCTGCAGACCAGAGGTCCCCCGCTGTCCACCTACGGCAGAAGGAGGAATGTTACAGCTGGGTCAAGCCTCAGGTCCCTCAGAGCATTTGCTTCACACAGGCTGACTGGGAAAATCAGTCTCTATCCCAGGTTCACGAGGATTTGGTGGGGGGAGAGGGAATTTGGATTTAAAATTTCACAGCTCAGCCCCGAGATCCTGCAGAATAAATAAATAGATACAGAAGACAAGAGCAGGAGATCAGTCCCAAGCTCTGGCTCAGTGCACTGCCCTGTCATTCCCAGCCTTTTCCACATGATCCTCTGGCCCCAGGAGGATACCTGAGACCTGTCAGCAAAAGACAGCATTCCCGAGTGAAAAGGGACATTTGCTGTGACTGCTCACTCAGTCCTTGTCTTCTCTGCAAAGCTGGTGCGTGGAGGTGCTGGGTACCTGCCACTGTGAATTTTGGGGGCTAGCATCCAGACAGTGGGCAGGAGATGAACAATAATCCTGACAAATCCTTCCCAAAACCACAGTCATTTCCCTGAAAACTTTCCCACTGCTGCAAGGGCTCCACTCAGCCAGCGTGGGCAAGGCTTCAAATGCAGGTTGCAGCCATCTCAAAAAGAGGAATATTCTCGTTTTGCTGCTGTAGTTGGAAGACCAAGAGCACAAGGAATCTTTGAACACAACCTCAGGGAGAAGAGAAACCAGCACAAAATCCACCCAGCCAGGTACAGCACTTTTCTGAGGAAAAGCTGGGGGTGTTCACCTGGAGAAGAGAAGGCTCCAGGGAGACCTCAGAGCCCCTTCCAGGGCCTAAAGGGGCTCCAGGAGAGCTGGAGAGGGACTTTGGATAAGGGCATGGAGGGACAGGACTAGGGGGAATGGTTTCCCATTTCCACAGGGCACGGTTAGATGGGATATTGGGAAGGAATTCTTGGCTGTGAGGGTGGTGAGGCCCTGGCACAGGTTTCCCAGAGAAGCTGTGGCTGCCCCATCCCTGGAAGTGTTCCAGGCCAGGTTGGACAGGGCTTGGAGCAACCTGGGATAGTGGAAGGTGTCCCTGCCCATGGCAGTANCTGCCCCATCAAGTGTTCCAGGCCAGGTTGGACAGGGCTTGGAGCAACCTGGGATAGTGGAAGGTGTCCCTGCCCATGGCAGTAGTTGGAAGTGCATGATCTTTAAGGTCCCTTCCAAACCAAACCAGTCTGGGATTCCATGTACACTTCCAGTGCTGTGCAGCCCCTGCTATAGGGAATTTTCCTTCCACGTTGGCCTTGAATCCTTTTCTCCACCCTTTATCCAGCACATGTGGTAAACAAACTCAGTACAAACCCATTTCCCAAGACAGCAAACTTTACTGGGAAATGTTGTCCTTCCCTGTTTGCACACGACTTTGGGAAACATCTTTGTCATTAATGGATGAAACCCCTTCTGCCAGCAGCTACCCTGAGCTAACAGACATTAATTAACGAGCAAGGAAGGACTGTAGTTCCCTGTGCAGCTCATCAACACTCACTGAAGTTTATGGCTGAATTCCTACTCCAGTAGCTGGAGGGCCCAGGTCATTAATACACTTATCTTTTGATTTTTTTTCCTCTTTTTTTCAGTTCAATATTCATATAGGAAGGAAAAATTAAGATAAATGCAGAGGAAATGTTCATAGAATCACAGAACATCCTAAGCTGGATGGGACCCACAAGGCTCACAGACTCCCAAAGTCATTAAGGCTGGAAAAGACCTTTCAGGTTGTTGAGTCCAAACATAAATTCAGTGCTGTTTGCACTGCAGTGGTATTATTGTAGCCACGTCCTTGCTTCTCAGTTAGTGCTGCTGGACTCTCTTCAGACTCCAAAGACGTTTCCCGACCCCATTTCAGCCAAGAATTCCCTTGAAAATCACAGAAGTGCCCTTGCAGTGACCTTGGAGCCGCGCCTCATCGGCGTCCTCGGCGACGGCATCCTGTTGGAATGAGTGAGCATCCACGCACAATTCAATTACTGGGGATTTCGCTGCTCGTTCCCTCGGGGCAGGAACAGGCCGAACGCGTTATCCGGGTAGCGAGGGGAAGGCGCTGGGAGCCTCCCAGACGGGGATAACGAGCGGAGTCAGGGCAGCGGGAGCCGTGCCGTGACATCCCCGGGATGCGCCGTGCCCGCTTTTCCCAGGAGGAAAAGGAGACTTTCGGCACTGGTGGAGCCCCTGCGCACCACGGGGCAGGTCGGTTTCAGCCTCCAGTTTGGAGGCCGTTCACACTTGCAAAGGATCTTCCTCCCAGGGCGTTTAAACACCAGTTAATTCCTGATGCCTTGTGACTCTCCCGGGGGGAAATGTCTTATCGCGTTCCGTAGCCGGGAAAACCGCGGCAGGGAAGGGATGTGATTTGCACGAGGCAGCGGCGGAGCCAGGAATCCTTATTTAAACTGTGCCTCACGTAGTATCCCTTTCTAATCAGACCCGCTCTTCCCTGTTTTCCTCTTTAACCACGTCCCTTTGGTTCCCTGCCTGGTTGGTGGGGAAAACGGGATGTGTCTGCAGGGCTTGGGGGATCAGTGATTTAAAAACCTGGGCAGAGAGGGAGTTCAGCAGTGCTGTGACAGCCCAGGCAGCAGCTGCAAATCCATTTTCCTAATCCACAAGCCCCGAGACCCAAATCCTGCTTCAGATCCCTTTCCACATGGGCTGAGCTGCTCTGCTTCATGGGTGCCGCTTCTAACGTGCCTGTTTCTCTTAACTTCAGTTATTTAACATGAGGATTTTTGTTCAAAATGGGCCAAGTCATCCTCTCCGTGTGATAATCTCACTCACATAATTACAGCAGGACCCCGGATGAATCAGGAACCTGTATTTTATAGGGCTAAACATGGAGAAAACAAACTCAGTCCTTGGACACTTCAGAATATCCCTGTATCCATCTTAAGCTCTCAGGAATGCTGGCCCAAGGTTTTCCATGCTTGTGTAGGAGAGGGAGTGGGAGGAGTGAGTTTTGAGTGCAGGGACAATTATCTCAGCTCTGTGACGCTTCCAGTAACACTAATTTAATAAATGCTCAGGTTAATGACTCTGAGGATGGAAGAATTATTAAATGCTGCTTTCAGGCTCCTGTATCCTGGTGCTGAAACACTTCTGGTCAGCAAAACACACCAGATACCTGCTCCTGCTTTTCCATCTAACTGCCAAGTTTCTGATGGAAAAAAAACCCCTAAAAATAGCAGCTTTTGCTTCTGTTCATGGTTCTTGTCATCTCGAAGATGAGTGAAAAGCAACCGCAACAAATCAGATCTGGTGCTGAATCCTGCCTTAAACATGTTAATCCTCCCATTAGGAGAGGTGAAAGCAATGATACATTTACTGATAAATAGCTCTGGGTTGCAAAAAAATCCATCACTGACTAACAGGGTGCTTTGTTCACTGAAGCTGCCCAAAAATTTCATCTTTTTCACTGCGGCCAAAACCTTTTTTTTTGGTGAGCATCAGGAGCCTTTCTGCTGACTTTCCTGGGCTTTGGATCAAAAGTGTAATCTCTCTTTTCTATTTGTATTCGTGTCTGCAGCACAGTAATTGATCAGAACAAACATGTTCAGCCACATAAATCTTCCGAGGTGGGAGAAGCTCTGGGGGTGGGAGAACAACTCATCTGATCCTCATTAGGTGGATACACAATCCCTGCAAGTCATCGCTGGTTTCCTTTTCATGTTGGTGAGCTCTGTGCAAATTGGGGAGAATCAGCATGTGCATAACAACACTGGCCATCAGAGCTGCCCTGGCTGCTGGAGGAAAAGGCTTTGGCAAACATCATTTGCCCAGTTATTTCAGGCTGTCTTTGAAGTGGGAGGAAGGAGGTGGTGGCCACTTTGTTGTACAGGTACCAAACATGCACCAGGTGACACAGGGCACCTGGACTCCTCTCACGCAAACCCTTTGAGCTCTCAGGTGGGAGCCTTCAGCTCCTCTGTCCCTCCACCCCCTTGCTGGAAAATGGGAGAAGACAGCCCGAATCCATCCACGTTGATGTCAGCAGGGTCCATTAGTAACTGTGGTGGCACAAAGGGTTAAAATGCTTTTGGCCAAAGCCCCTGTGGCCCAGACTCCTGTCTCTGACTGTCGTCTGCAGCAAGTGGTCAGGGGAGGAGAACGAGGAACAGGACAAGTATTTACAGAGTTGTATTTACGTCCCAGTGGTTAATGGCCTCAGAGAGATCTTCATCCAGGAAGTTACTTAATTGCTTTTTGAATCCATTTATCCCTTAGGATAAATACCACAACATCCTGGTCAGCGACTTCCATAGTTTAATTATCTGATGGATGAAAAAACACTTCCTTCTATTTGTTTTAAATCTGCTGCCTGATAAGGCCATCTGACACCCCTCCCTCACGCGTTTGGAGCAGCAGTGACACAAGGACAGCTCTTGACTTCTCTCTGTGCTGCCCATGAGGTCAGAAATGTGTCACATCCCCGTCAGTCTTCTCCCTTACAAGCCTCAGAACCTTGCTCTGTTATTCCCTGTTCTACCAGAAGCAGTTCCATGTCCCTGTTCATCCTTCCTGTTCTACTTTCCTCCTTTTCTAAAATTTCCACTCCTTTCTCAGATGGATTGGATGGGAATCACACACAGGGAGGAAGCTCCCAAGAATAGTGCCCTGGCACAACACACGTTTGCTTTGCCACTTTGTCCTGTCCTAATAATTTCTAATGCTCTCATTGCCCTTTTGACCTCCCCAGCGCCTCAGCCTGATGTTTTTGAAGGACTACCCACAGTTCTTCTGACACGGTAATAGCTAAATTAGAGCCTATTATGGCAACGGTACAGCTGGAATTGTTTCTCCACATACCCATTATTTTTCTTTATCAATAATGAGCTGCATCTGCTGTTTTAACCTCCAGTCACTTGGGATAATGAGACCTGCTGCACCTCTGCACAGCTTTCACTTTGACCACTTTGAATAACGTTGTGGCATTGGACATCTTAGCATTTGCCCTCCTGGAGCACCAAAATTCCCTTCATGGATGCCAACACAACTCTCCTTGTGAGCCCTTTCTCTCTTCAAATTCTTCCTCTCTTCGAATCCTTTCCGCTTCATGACAGCTCAGTTTCTCCACCAGCCTTTGGTGAGGAACCTCCTTACAAGGGTTTTGGGAATCTCAGCGCATGTAGGTGGTTGGATCACCCTCTGCCACATTCTTGGCAACTCCTTCAAAGAATTTGGATGTGCCTGTGAGTCATGGCTTTCCCTCAAAGCTGTGTTGACTCACGGCAATTGGATGGGAAGCGGCTCCTCTGAATCACCACAGCCATTCCCTCACTCCCGGGGCAGGCTGGGATTTTGTGTTCAGCTGGATCCAGAGGTGTTCTGCTCCCCACCAGGCACACAAAGCCATGCTGGAACATCAAACACCTTCAGTTTGAGGGACCAAAAGCTACGACCCAGAGAAAGCACAAGAGATGCCCGACAACATCATCATCATCCCAGGTTCTTCCATCAGGAATTCATTTTTGACAAATTAAGGAATTAAGCCACCAGAGCCTGAATGTGTTCACTTGTCTGCCCACATCATAAAATGATAAAGTGATGAAAGCCCTATAAAATCATGGAGCATGGGAAAAGCGTTCTGACTCTTGTGAACTGCACATCAAAGGACCCTTCAGAAGAAAATTTAAGGGACTACAAATGCAGAAACATCTCTCCCCTGCTTTGTTCTGGGGCTTCCCAGGACACCTTCCTATTTAAAGCAATCTGTTCCTTAGGGAAAAAACCCACCTCAGGATGGTAGCAAAAGTTCAGTGATGGAAAATCCACGACAAGTGGATCACAGTTTTCCACAGGACAAGAGGAAATGGCCTCAGGTTGCACCAGGGGAGGGTTAGATGGAATATGAGGAAAAATTTCTTCCCTGAAAGATTTGTCTAGCCCTGGCACAGGCTGTCCAAGGCAGTGGTGGAGTCACCATCCCTGGAAATGTTCAGAAAACAAGTGGACGTGGCACGTGGGGACATGGGGCAGTGGTGGCCTTAAGTGTTGAATTAATGATTGGACTCAATGGTCCCAGAGGGTTTTTCCAACCTCAGTAATTCCATGATTCTAATATCAAGGTAAGGTAGAACAAAAAGTACTTTTGTGTAGTTGGTAATAACTTTGAAATCAAATGTGGATGGTTTTGACTCCTGGCCCCCAGGAAACCTTTGGTTGATAGGCAGAAGGCCCTAAAACATCAGACCTCCTATGGATACTCCCCATCCCTACAGACTGCAGCCAGACCATCACCTATCCACCTGTCCTTAGGTGTTTTGAGCAGCCTGAGGGACTGACCACACTACCCTGGTTTGGGGTCTTCTCCTTGAATCCCTGATAATCACCTATAGCGACAAAGTTTTCATTCACAGACTTTTTCTTTGAAAAATTCTATTTCACAAGTCTTCCTTTGCAGTTTTGGGACCATGTTAGGACAAGCAAAAGGATGCAAGAACTCGTGGAAGGATGCAAGGGCTTTTCCAGTGCAAGTGTCAGGCTCCTACTGCAGTCACTGGGGCATGGTTAGAGGTGGGAGCAGTGGGATACCAGTGGATATCCTGGGATATCTGACGGAGACTTTAATGTCCTGCCTTGGAGCCAAGTGTCTCCTTGTGAGCTGAACACCTTCAGTTCATGGAGAGCAGTTTATGGGGATTTCAGTTCATGGGGATTTCAGTTCATGGGGAGCAATAAACACATGTTTAGGGACTGATCTCATTTTAACACAGATGCTTAAAACAGTCTCTCATGCTGTAAAGGGCATTTTTGCTTTCCAAACTCCTGGCAGTCCATGTGGGCAGGACATATTGCAGCTGAAGAAAACAGGTCCTTCCCTGCTTTTTCACAGAACTAAAGGAATCAAAACCCACAGTCCTAAAGGCATCCTGGCTTCTTCTCAGACATTTATCAGAGATGGGCAAGGGGGAATGGTTTTAACCTGACAGAGAGTAGGGCTAGATGGGGTATTGGGAAGGAATTCTTCGCTGTGAGGGCGGGGAGGTCCTGGCACAGGTTGCCCAGAGAAGCTGTGGCTGCCCCTGGATCCCTGGAAGTGTCCAAGGCCAGGCTGGATGGGGCTTGGAGCAACCTGGGATAGTGGAAAATTGGAAAAAGATGAGCTTTAAGGTCCCTTTCAACCTAAACCACTCTGTGATTTATGGCCAAAACCACCCCTGCTAGAGGCTGTGGGAGCGGACAGATACCTGCAGCTCCTGACTCACCTGAGCTGGAACCTTCCCACTGCTCTTGGGGTCACAAACAACTCCTTCCCCTGAAATCAGAGCAGGGACTGGCCCCCCTTCATCTGCTGCTGAACTGTAGGTGAACTGTGACTCCAGCTGAACACACTTTGTCCTAATCACCACAGCCAGAGCTACCCCCACAGCCCCTCTGAAATATAATTGGGCCATTTACTGAATTTTGCCTGGGCAGGGAAGGCACTGAAGGAGGTATTTGCTTTGTGAGTCCCTTATACTCTAATTATTGTTCAAGTTACCATTGCATCAGAGCCTAACAAAAGATCCTTAAGAAAGCAAGGAATTAGATATCAATTGTGGTTCATGGGGTCATGGAAGAAATGTAGCACACAAAAATAATAATACATAGGCCATCTCCAGTGTCTGTTCTTTAGCACTTGTACCCCCTGAACATCCATTAATGTTAATGTTTATGACTAAATAGAACTATAAGTCAATTACAGCTCCTGGTAGTGTTAATTCACAGTCAATCTATATATTTGTCTGCAGAACTGCTAGGGAATTGGGATATAATAGATTTTTCTTTTTAAGTGAATGGATTATTTTTTTTAAGTACAAATACTTGGGAGCTCTGCTATTCAATCTCCTTGAGTTATTACAGGAATATGGTCAGTTATCCACAAATTAGTCTGGTCTGGTTCTAGTATGAGATCAGCTGGTGAAAAGTCTGAGCCTTTTTGTTCATGGCCTTTCTATTCATGGAATGGCCTCAAGCTGCACCAGGGGAGGTTCAGGTTGGACATAGGAGGAATTTCTTCCGCTATTCCAGGTTGCTCCAAGTCTCATCCAGCCTGGCCTTGGACACTCCCAGGTATGGGGCATCCACAGCTTCTCTGGGAAACCTCTGCCAGGGCCTCACCACCCTCACAGGGAAGAATTTCTCCCTAATATTCAATCTAAATCTCTCCTCTTTTGGTTTAAAATGATTCCCTCTTGTCCTATCACAATCTACCCATGTAAAAAGTCATTCTCTCCATCACAGTTCACAGACTTGGATCCAGATGTGGATCATGTGGATTTACAACCCTGAGTGCAGCAACTTGCCTGCCTTAGCCTGGCTCTGGACATGAACACGAATCCTGGTCCTCAATAAAACCCAGGGAAGGTTGATGCAAGGCTTTTATCTCCCCTATGTCCAGAGTTCCTGGGGCCACAGGAAACTGCTGTAGCAAACTCAGCATCTCCAGGGCTTGTTCCCCAACCAGGAATCTCTGCCTTGCCCGAGCTTCTAAATCCTTCCTGGCCTCTCCACTGTGACTATCGTGGGTGGCTCCTGATCCATGCAAGAGCTGGAGCCTGAAAGTCCTCCAGGACACAGCTGGTTGGCACGGACCAGTGCCATGCCCAGGGCGGCTCCATCTCCGTGACAGGGATGAGGATGTAAAGGATTTGGGTCTTTTGAAATCCGGCCTCACTCTCATCTGACACAAACCCTGTAATCCCTACAGACAATGGTAGCTTGAGAGGCGACACTGTCCACAGTGCCTCTCTCCCTGCCCAGGGCAGATGGGTTGTCCAGTTTTGGGTCACACAACAAGGAAGACATTGAGGGGCTGGAGTGTGGTCAGGGAAGGGAACGGAGCTGGGGAAGGGGCTGGAGCACCAGGAGCGGCTGAGGGAGCGGGGGGGGCTCAGCCTGGAGAAAAGGAGGCTCAGGGGGGCCCTTCTGGCTCTGCACAACTCCCTGACAGGAGGGGGCAGCCAGGGGGGATCGGGCTCTGCTCCCAGGGAACAAGGGACGGGATGAGAGGGAACGGCCTGAAGCTGTGCCAGGGGAGGTTTAGATTGGAGATTAGGAACAATTTCCTCACAGAAAGGGTGGTCAGCTATAGGAAGGGGCTGCCCAGGGAGATGGTGGGGTCGTCATCCCTGGAAGAGTCCAAGGAATGCCTGGATGCGGCACTCAGTGCTCTGGGCTGGTGACAAAGTGGGGATTGCTCACAGGTTGGACTCGATGGTCTTGGAGGTCTTTTCCAACCTAAATGATCCTGGGATTCTGTCCAGTGGTCCCTGCTGCAGAAGAAGCATCAGGTTCAGCCCTGTCCTGTCCCGTCAGCCCCCTATGGACAAGCCACCAGACTTCTGACCCAGTCCCATGAGGCCAAAATGTGCCCTCCCTGACCTTAATCAGCACTTCCCAGAAAGCCAGGAAACCATCCACCAGCAAAATGCTTCCCCTCCAACAAATCAGCAAAATTTGGTGGAAAGTCTTGTCACTTGTTTGGTCCCTGAAGAGCACCACTTCTGACCTCAGCCCTGGCTTTGTCCTGTTCTCTTTATTCCAGTTCACAAGACACTTCTGCCTGGTCAGGATCCCATTAAAAAGGGGGAGATGCTGGATTCTGAGCGTTATCACACGTGCAACCCTCATGTACTTCCACTGCTTGGAAAGCTCACATTCCTAGTTCATTCCTCAGACAACTCTGACATTATCATAGTCCAAAATAGCTCCCTCATCAGCCATCTGAATCCAGGAGATTCATTTTGCTGGGAACAAGTGCTCTTGCCATTTCACCAGCATAATTCACCTGCAGAACTTCAGGCTGGGCTGGGAAGTGCATTCTTTAATCATGTTAATGTTATCCCATGGCAGGATTCTTTTTAAGACTTTTTGATTGAATTTAATGGAGGTGAACATCACTCCTTCCATGGTTTCAGGGGCAGATGCTCTCTGGATAATCAAAAAATCATTTTGCAAAGCAAACTTCCCCTCCACTGCCCATAGTCCTTGCACCCCCTGCCTTTGCCTAAAGGTCAGGATCTCTCTCTGTCCTGGGTGCTCTTTTAGTTCCTTCAATGAATAATTCCTACAAGATGAAGCTGTCCATCCATGTTTTTGCCCATCCAGCCCCCTCCAAACACATGGACATGTCTAAAATGCAGCTGGATGGGACTTGGAGCAACCTGGGATAGTGGAACATGTCCCTGCCCATGGCAGGGGGTGGAACTGGAAGAGATTTAAGATCCCTTCCAACCCAAACCTTTCTGGGATTCTAAGAAAACCATTGCCCAGTGGAGGATGGAAATCTCAGTCTGGAACCAGAGGCTGCAGGAGAGCCCAGTCCCTGCCAGGCTCTCAGGAGAGGGGTTGGAAGTTGGATGCCAGGAAAGACAAGGTGGTTTCGTGCTTCCAGACTTTGTTTGACTCCTGGACAGCGATCCTGTGGGTGGGATATGTTCTGAGGGCACGAGTTCTGAGTGAGTTTTGTCTCATTTGCGTGTTTGTGTCAGCTCCCTGATACCAAACACCACTCAAACTCTTTTTAATTTAGCCTGAAAAGCCACTCATTCTCTGTCACTAACACACTGCAATCAGATGTGACTGGTCCTGGCACCCACAGACCAGCCAAGCCCATTTGGATCAGAGCCAAGACCTCACCTGAGAAATGTTTCTAATATTCAAATTAAACACCCCCAGACTAAACTTCCCTCCCAATTATTTTGCTTTGAACCTCCTGAGCCAACATTCTTGTCTCCTTTCAGTCCATAACCTGAAGCAGCACTGCCCAGCCCAGGGCTGAGGGAATGCTGGTCCCTGTACCTGGAAGTGTCCTTGTTCTCCTTTCTCTGTCTCAGCGCACATCACGCCCTCCCTGAGGTGTGGGATCTGCTCCAGGCATTGATCCCTGCTGATGAGCTTCATCCATGCTTTCTGCAGCACGTGGGATGTTGGATCCACGGCTGCTGCAGCAAAGAAGAGAAGGATCAACAAACCCTGCAGAGCAGCTGGAGACTTCCCTTGGGGATGATCTCAGCTGGATTTCTAAAGCATCTCAGGACAATGGGGTCTCCAGCACAACTGTAGGGTCTTGGGGTCACAGGGGTTCCAGGGGATCCCCAAGTGTTGGCAACAAAGAGTTTGTACTGCTGAGTTTGTCACAGAATTCCAGAATAGTTTGGGTGAGAAGGGACCTTAAAGATCATCTGGTTCCAGCCCCTTGCCATGGGCAGGGACACCTTCCACTGTCCCAGGTTGCTCCAAGCCCTGTCCCACTTGGCCTGGAACACTTCAGGGATGCCAGACTACTGGGAAACCCCCAAAGGGATGGATTATCCTGCTGGTGGTCTCTGTGATGACCTGAGATGAGCTGCACTGCACACCTGGGGTTTCTCACTGCTGTGTTTTTTGGGAACTCAGGCTGAGGGGCTCTTCATGGGATGTTGTGTGAGCACTGAAGGGGGAAGGCCGCAGAGCTTTCCCCAGAAGAAGTGACCTTAGAATTATAGAATCATGGAATAATTTTCATTGGGAATGACCTTTGAGATCAAGTCCAACCATTCCCCCAGCATTGCCAAGGCCACCACTGACCCATGTCCCCAAGTGCCTCATCCACCTGGATTTTAAATCCCTACAGGGATGGGGACTCCACCACTGCCCTGGGCAGCCCTTCCAATGCTCAACAACCCTTTCAGGGAAGAACATTTTCCTAATGTCCAATCTAAACATTGTTCTCCATGGGGAGGGCTGCAAGGTCATGCCTCACCCAGGGGAACTGCTGTATCTTTCACAAGGTGGGATGGCAGCACACAAAGGAAATAACTGCTTTGTTCTTCCCTTGAGACAGGAATGCAGAAATCACAGCTGGCACCTGCAAGTGCCAAAAAGACTGGAAATATGCTGGGCTACTTGGAAATCTCACTAATTTCACCCGTGTTTCTCTCTAAAGTGAACCTGAGTCTGAAGATCTTCAGATCATTAGAAATTCACTCCTTCTTCCATATTTCACTGAGCCAAACACTTCCAGAACCTTCAGGAAACTGTGACTCAGTGGTAGATCTAAAAGATGGGAAGTTGCCAGCTCCCTTTTCCAGCTAAGATGGGGCTGTTCCATGGAAGTGCCCAAAGATGAAAATGCGTTGATGTAGGCATCTCCAAGGAGGTGGAGCACCTCTGGAGCCAGGCTGGGAGAGCTGGGGAAGTCCAGCCTGGAGAAGAGAAGGCTCCAGCAAGACCTTAGAGCCCCTTCCAGTGCCTAAAGGGGCTCCAGGAGAGCTTCAGAGGGACTTGGGACAAGGGACTGGAGGGACAGGACAAGGGGGAATGGCTTCCCACTGCCAGAGGGCAGGGTTAGATGGGATATTGGGAAGGAATTCTTCCCAGTGACAGTGGTGAGGCCGAGGCTCAGAGAAGCTGTGGCTGCCCCACCCCTGGAAGTGGCCGAGGCCAGGCTGGACAGGGCTTGGAGCAACCTGGGATAGTGGAAGGTGTTCCTGCCCATAGCAGGGGATGGAATGGGGTGATCTTTAAGGTTCCTTCCAACCCAAACCATTCCATGATTCTGTACCTTTTGGCTTTGCCCATATCACACCATCACACCCCCCTCTCACCCCACTCAGCTTCTGCTGGTTTTCTTCTGAAGCCTCTCTCAGACAGACAAGGGGGTGCCAGGGCTGAACACTTTGACATCAGTTTTTGGAAGGAGAATCCATGTCAGCTGAGCCCACACAACAGCACGAGGCCAATCTCCGGAGCTGCTCCATGGATTTTGCAGAGGAGCCAAAGAGAAATCCTGCAGAGGGACTCTGCAGCAGCCCCTCTGTTCTGCGAACATGTTACCTTGGTGAAATGGGAGAGTTTCACAACTCTAACAGTGGTGTGTGTTACTGTTAAGTGAGGAAAATTAAGCCTAAGAAGGCAAATGCAGAGTTTCATGGAGAAAACAGCAACCCTTTGGAGCAGAAAACAAGGATTAAGTGGGATATTCATCTACTCCATCCTGGGAAGGATCGCTCAAGCTCCAAGGCACTACCCTGCCCTCTCTGTCCTGATTAATTCTTTCTGATACTGAAATAGCTCATTGGCTATTTACTGACATTTGTTCAGGATAGGCATTTTGGGTCACAATCAGTGCTGGAACTGCCTTCATTAGGGTGTAAATGAGATCAATTAGCAACAGCAATCTGCAGTTCTAAATGAGTGAAGAAAGGAATGGCCAGCGCCATTGAGTCAATCCAGCTCATGGAGGCACTAAGCCAAAGACAACCCTCGACCTTCATTTCCCTTAGTCCAGACCACCTTAGACCCAGCCTAACTGGGTGACTCATAAAATATCCCGAGTTGGAAGTTACCCACAAGGATCCCACAAGGTGAGAAGTGTTCAAGGCCAAACTGTATGGGGCTTGGAGCAACCTGGAATAATGGAAGATGTCCCTGTCCATAGCAGTGGGTGGAACGAGATGAGCTTTAAGATCCCTTCCAACACAAACAATTCTATGTTTCTCTGAAAACTTACCCACCAGGGTGGAGCTTGTCTTCATTTGGGTGCCAAAAAATAGGTCCAAAGTTTGGGCTCCTGCAGAGCTGAGGTGGCTCTAAGGTTTCAGCCTGAGCATACACGCTCAGAGCACCAGGCTCTGCTCTGGGGGCCAGGAGGTGACTGGCTCTTGCACTGGCCAGAGAACTGGTGGATGTGCAGAGCCTGTGAGGGTCTGGATGTGTTTACCAGGGAGGTGGGGAGTGTGGAAAACCCCTCATGGGAGAGAATACCTAATTTAAATGGGTAAAACCCATCCAGCAAGTGCATCTCCCACAGCACCTCACCTGCACTCATGTTTCCCCAGCCAGCAGCCCAGCAGTGCTGCCACAGGTCCATGTCACACATGAAGGGCAAGCAGATGGGAATTTTCTCCTTGCTGAACTCGATGGGTTTGCTGAGCAGGATCAGAGCAATGTCATTTTGCAGGCTCGTTCTGTTGAAGTCCTCGTGGAGGATCAAGCTGTCTGGGTTGTGCTCTTCCAGTGGGAGGCTGAGGTCAACTCCCCCCACTGACACCGTGAGATCTGGTGGCCTTAGGAGCAAAACAGAAGGAGTGGAGACATGGTAAACACAAAGGGTTTGGGTTATAAAGGTTGGTGCCTCCTCCCCCTGAGTAGGGCAGGGTGATGGTTTAGGCAGTTCAGCTATAAATATAAATATGAGGAATTCATCCTCACTTCTAGACAAAGATAATATCCAGGGCAGAGAGGTGCAGAGGTAGAACGTGAATGCAGCCAGCTTGTAACTAACCCAGTCACTACCAAACAGATGGAATGGGCTGGATCTTTGGGATCCCTGTGCCCTGGGCTGGCTGCTCAGACCCTGTAGTCCCCAGCCAGCTGCTCCAGTCTGTGGTGCCACAGGTCATTTGTCACCGAACAGTCTCAGGTCCAGGACCTGCCACATTTTGAAGGGGGCTCACAGAGGGCTGGACTGGGCCCCTGGGTATTGCATGGAGTTGATTTATCCAGAACTTGTGTTTTAAAATCAAAGTCTCCATGAGGTAAAGCAAAATTGTGTGAAAGCAAAGGTAATTTGGGGGTTAAATAAGCTAAAATTGAATATATCACTTTTTACAAGGTACTGTAACGTGTGTAGATGCACAAGAAATGCTTGGGGCCATCAGAACAGCATCAGGGGCATTTACACAAGGCTGCTCAGGCCATTCCTCAAAGCATTCCCCTCCTGCTTCTGGTTGTGCAGATTTCTGTGCATTTTTGTGTTAAAAAATGGGCCTGTTTGTCCCATTGAGGAGACAACCCCGGTTTTCAGGGCTCAGCCACAAAAATGTCGCACGTGACCCCGAGGAGAGGCACATCCTGAAGCCACAGGGAGGAAATGTCATCACCCCACTGTGCCTGGGCTGCCCTCTCTTCTCTGGAGCACTCACAGCTCTTCTGCAAAGCAATGGGCCGCAGTTAAAATCCACAATGCGCTGATGATGGTGCCTCCACAGATGTGCTTCCCGTGGCTCTGGATGCTCACATGCCACGGGAACTCCCCAGGCTTGATGTAGGTCCCTGTGCCAATCCTCTTGCCAGTCTTCTGGAAGGACTCGAACGATGGTCGGAGGCCACACTCTGGGTACAAAACGGGGGATATTGGCCACGTCCAGCAGGACCACTGCCTGTGCTGCTGGACTACATGGGCAGGACATAACACAGAACCACTGAAACACAGAACCATGGGATGGTTTGGATTGGAAGGGACCTTAAAAATAATTTTTCCAACTACATTCCATGGGCAGGAACACCTCCCACTATCTCAGGTTGCTCCAACTCCTGTCCGACCTAGCCTTGGATACTTCCAGGGATCCAGGGGCAGCTACAGCCTCTCTGGGAAACCTGTGCCAAGGCCTCACCACCCTCACAGGGAATGATTACTTCCCAATAACCCATCTAACCCTGCCCTCTGTCAGGTTAAAGCCATTCCCCCTTGTCCTGTCTCTCCAGGCCCTTGTCCCAATCCCTCTCCAGCTCTCCTGGAGTCCGTTTAGGCAGTGGAAGGGGCTCTGAGATCTCCCTGGATCCTTCTCTTCTCCAGGTGAACACCCCCAGCCCGCCCAACCTGGCTCCAGGGCAGAGGGGCTCCAGACCTTGGACCATCTCCGTGGCCTCCTCTGGACTCTCTCCAGCAGCTCCATGTCCTTCTGATGTTGGCCCCAGGGCTGGAGGCAGCTCTGCAGGTGGGGTCTCACCAGAGTAAACTGTGAGAATCCCCTCCCTGGATCTGCTATTTGATCCCTTCCAAAGAGACATTCCTGTCACCTCTCTGAACCTGCTCTTTGCCAAGGACTGCCCAGTTTGGAGTGGGAAGTACCATTGACCATTTCCCATAAACAGGCAGGATAAAATCCTTGTTTGGGGAGGTGGAAGGTTCAGCATCAGGCCTCACTTATTCCATGAGCAGAAGGAATAAGCCCAGGCCTGTGGCACTTACCCACATGTGAATATCCCACAGGACCAGCAGCTACACCGAGCTGCTCATTCCTGGACACAGAAAGCTGAGAAACAAAACCTGCGTTGGCACTGCTGGTCAGAAAAGCTAAACAGGAGAGGGTAAGGAGCAGCATTTCAATCCATCCTGGACCAACACTCTTCCACAACACTTGGGGCAGTATGCCTCTGCAGACACCTCAGGACATCACTGCATTCCACGTCAACACAGCCCAGGGGTGACATCACAGCACCCGCTTGCTCCTGTTGGTGCAACACCTGGATGGTCCTTTCTGAGGAAAAAGGGCATCCAGGCTCACTGAGGGAAAGCTCAGGGAGCTCCAAAAGGTTTGCGATTTCCATTGGCTCTAACAGGGACAGGGCACAAGTGAAATTCCTGTTTGTGTCCTGGACTAACCTCACAGGACCTGGCAACAGCACATTTAATGAGTTAGGTGCTGTAGCCCTTTCTGGATCTTGAACCACCTTTGAGGACTTCAGGTGCTGGTCCTGCATCATCTCCAACTCTGAGTAATGCTAAAGCCTATAAGCATTTTCTATTAATTTTCTCACTCCCTATTAATTTTTTCTCCACTTAGACCATGCCTGGGGTATTTACTTGCATGTACTTAAACAGGACCATGAGAGCTGCCCCATCCCTGGAGGTGTCCAAGGCCAGGTCGGACAGGGCTTGGAGCAACCTGGGATAGTGCAAAGTGTCCCTGCCCATGGCAGGGGGTGGAACTGGATGATCTTTAAGGTCCCTTCTGATCCAAACCAGTCTGGGGTTTTGTGTTTGCAGGAGAAAGCGGCAGCTCTGTGAAAGGGAGATTTTCAAAGAGTGCCAAATCGAAAGTATCAAATCAAAGATGTTGAAGCAGCCACTCCCTTCTTCCCTGTGGGCAAGGATGGCTTACAGGACCAAATCCAGCTTGAAGAAAGCTGAATCATTAGCATGTCACCTTTACTGATTACATTCCTGAGAATCTTTGTCCCTCCAGCAGCAGCTGCCAGAGGGTCAAGGCCAAAACTCCACCCCACAGTAACTACATAAATAATTATGTGGTGGCAAAATATTTTGGTGTGGGCCAATTTTGGCATCGATGCACCCATTATGCTGATTTCTACACTAACACATCATTTCTGTTAGGACAGGACTTAAAAAAAACCCCTCAGCCAGGCTCAGACTTGAGCATATTTATAATAAGGACTGAATGGTGCTTTTCCCAAAGACTCTCCAGCTTGTTTCAAAACAATAACTACAGCACGGAGTAGGAGGGGAGGGAAGGGAAAGGAAGGGAACCAAGAGGCATTTCATGAGCCCCCAGATGATTCAGCATCTGAAATGTTTTGCCTTGGAGCAAATCAGGAGTTGCCCCACCGAAGTTTGGATTATGCAGAGGATGACAGTGCATAGGACGAGAGCCAGGCTTTATTTCCCTCTATTCTTTGCTTCTATGTCACCTCATGCTGAGGAGATGAGACAGAAGTGCTGGTTTCCTTGGCAGTGAGTACTGGAACAACTCTGTGGCAGGACATGTTAAGGACAGGATCAGTTACCACAGCAACTGAAATCCAGAGTGTGATGTGGGCACATTTTGGGGCATCTCCAGAAAGAGCCTAATGGGGCAATCCTGCCAGAGGCAGCTCCTGTAAGCCTGCCCCAGGTAGAAATCTGCCAAAAGGACAGGTTTCCTCTGGATTTTGGGACTGGGATGAACTCAGCACCAGCTGAGGAGCGAGGGAACATGGGGAGCTAATTTCTCTGGCATGGACTTATTGCACATCTTTGGATAAAGAAGGCAGGGCTCAGCACTGGATTTAAAATCCCAAACACTGACTTTGTGGGGTACATTTTCAGTCCCTCCAAGCTTGGAGCACAATCAGATCTGCTGGATAGGTACAGGAGATGTGCAGGGAGCTGGTTTGGGCTTTTCTGAACTGCTGAGCAGGAAACATCAAACCAAGCTGTGGAGAGCAGTGCCATGGAGAGCTCTGCAGCGGGAGATGCTCTGGATTTGTGTCTCTGGGTTCCACCATCTGGCCCTCAAGACTGGCTCACTCCTTGAGCTCTGAACCCATAGGATCCCATTTCCATATAGGATAAACCATTCATCCGTACATCCTTTGTCTGTAGCTTTTAGTCTTCACTCTGAGAACTCCATCAGTAAATCCAAAAATTATTTTTCTCTCTTTCTGGCTGTCCTGCTATTTTGACTGTACAAGCACAGGGACAGAGACAGCCCCAAGTTTTGTTTGCCATGAGTCTGACCTTGGTGGGGGCTCCCCAAGTTATTAAAGTACAAATAATTAATCACAGGGATAATTCTACTCCTCTGTACTGTCATGGCTGATGATACAGATTTAAAAGCCCTGGTGTTTAATTAGCAAAAATTAGCAAATTGCAGTGTTTTATAATATTTGATGATTTTTTTTTAGATCTACCCAGATATATACTTGGAACACATCACAGAGAACATTTTTCTTTTCTTTTTCTCTCATTTATTGTAGAGCAGGAAACAAAACTGATTTCTTTTTGTGTTTATACACTTTTTGGAACTGTCAAAAAGAAGCATTACATGACAATTTTTACTTTTTCTTGCTAAAATCATTTCAGAAAATAGGCACTACAGGTGATCCTAAATGCTATGCAAGGGGAGTTGTGGCAGAATCACTGATCTGATCAATTCCTCATTCCCAAAGACAACACATTCCAGGGTTGTGACAGTTGAAGAGCCCAACCACATGCACAGAAGTCAAGGCTCTCACAACACCAGGAAAAATTCATTAACCCAAGAAAATCAACACATCCAAAGGCATTGGAAATGCAAAGCAGCTACGGGTGACACCACCTCCAAATTCATCCTTTTAAAAGCATCTCCAGCCAAACTTTTCCAAGTTGGAATCTCTTCCCATCTCTCTAGAAGACAAGGGAACCCCGGGAGCCGCACAGAGCAAGGAGCTGTGATGGGAGCAATTCCTGCCTCTGCTTTGGCTTTTAATGTCAACGAATGGGAAACCGTTCCGGTTATGGAAAACCTCCCCAGCACATTCCCAGATCTTCATGCACCGATGCCATGGGCGTGCTGGAACATCCACGCCGGGGTTCCCGCTCTTTTTCCAAACTCCCTAAAACACAGTGGAGGTGGTGGAGCAAGCACAGGCTACTTCTTGATGCCAGTGGGGCAGGAAAGCCCCGTCCCACCGAGGCCGCAGTATCCACCAGGATTCTTGCTGAGGTACTGCTGGTGATAATCCTCGGCGTAATAAAACTCCGGAGCCTCCCGGATTTCTGTTGTGATGGGGCCGAAACCTCCCTTGGTCAACACCTGTCAGGAAAGACGATGGAAAGCCATGAGTGGTTTGCTGGCTCCTCTGCTGTGAACGACATCAGGATTCCTCCCAGGAGGAGCCACGGGCACCTCTCAGCGCTCAGACCGCATTCCCAGCACATCCCTGAAAGCCCTTTATCCCTGCTCTCCCGCTGTTTTGCTCAGAGACGCTGTGGGCAAGGAAGCAAGGGATGGTGAGCAGAGGGAGGGCACCATCCCCTTTTAATGGCTCATTTGTTTAATTTGCCACGGCCACACATTTGTTCTCTTTATTCACCCAGGCAGGGATGTGGAGCCGTCAACAAAAGTGGAAAACACAGTGAGAGCACAGTTGGATCCACCCTGGGAAGCTGCAGTGCCCAAGGACCTCCCCTGGCTTTGAAATCCACCCCAAATGTCCTTGTGCCTAGAAGAATTTCAGGGTGAAATTTTAACCCCAGTGACGTCCTTGGGAAATCAGAGCATTTGGGCTTTTTTTCACAGAGTCACTGTGAAATCATTCATTCTTCAAAGAGAAAAGTTCCATCTTGATCAGAAAGTTTTAAGATTTAAGGCAAATTATGCCTCATTTCAGAAGGATTTGCCAATACGTGAACCAGGAGCAATAATCACTTGGCAGGAAAAGAAGACGGAATGTGGGTGGGAATTTTAAATTAGACTTTAATTTCTTTCTGATATCCCCCTAACTGAATTTGAAACTCCTGAGAGCTTTCTGACAGAGGAAATTTCTTTTCAAGATGAATTGCTGTGACATTTTCCCCACTGCACTGTCCTTTTCTAAGGGAACTGGTAAACACCAACATTTTGGAGCCAATTCTCTTCTCAGTGGGGACATAACTTGTGCTCTGAAGTCCGAGCTGACCTAATGAGCATTTTAATTAGTGTCAGACTCCTGTTGCAAAGTGTATTTGTAAATACTAGATGTAGATAGAATTGATTGCTATCAGCCAGACTTGACAGCAAGATCAACTCTAAGAAAGAAGGGTCAGCATTTAGGATTACCAGACAAATATGTGTTACCTCACCACACATAAACCAAATAAAGTGAAATCATCCCATGGAATTAAAAAACTGTGAATCTGTTGCAAGGCATCAAGTTCAACTCCTTTCATCATGATAGAATGAATGATAATTGCCTTGATCCCAGCAAACATTGGTTATGAAATATCTTTGGACGTGGAGATCCTCATTCCGATATTTCCCATCCCGTTAGAGAGTTTCTCCTAAAGCCTAGCCCAGTTAAACGCAGTGCTTTCAAGTAAAGCCAGTATTGTGGTTTTACTCATCATGGACGTGGAAAGGAAATCATTCCCTTCCTCTTTACATGTCCTACAGACCTGGTGGCTGGGGAGAGACAAGGATGGCACCTAAGGGAAATAATGCACTTAAATAACAGGTGATTATTTGGGACAAAAAGTCTTCAACATTCACAAAACAGGGTTTTCCAGATCCTGCCTCAGCACAGCTAAGCCCTGACCACAGCCTCACAGCAGCTGCTGGACTTTTGAGAGCATTAGTCTGAACTATTCCCATAATTTCTGGAGGACACATTTTGCTGTGTTCAGTCTTCAGTCAGGAATGAAGTAATAAGATGGATAAAAAATCCATGACTGACCTGTCTGGAGAGCCCTGAATTCCCAACCCTACATCAAAACTTTTAGCACAGCTCAGGAAGATGTTGACTCGTTAATTCCTTGTTTTTGAACACAGCAGGATCACAAGCCAAATTTCACAGGAATCTGGCCTTATTTCTCCATGTAAAATCACCAAAGGGTGTTTTTCATCTTTGGGACAGGCTTTGTCCCAAGGGAATCAGGTCATTTACCCGTCAGACGTGTGAGTGAAGAAGATCAAAACCGTGAAAGTTTGTACCACAACACATCAACAGCAACAAACACAGAGAGGTGTCAACACAACTGCTTTTATAAAGCACTGTTTCACTCACTTTCTAACCTTCCCAGCAAAAAAAAAACATTTCTGAAATGATTTGCACTGCAGAAAGATGGCACAAACTCTGTCATCATGGGCATTACTCACTTACCTGCTGCTGCAAATGCATGCAAAATTGTCCTCTCCCCCTTCCCTGAGTCATGAGGATGCTGCTGGAGGGGGAGAGATTTTTCCACTGTGCAAAACAGTATTTGCTACAGATTTTTTTACCTGGGACTTTTCCATCATTGGCCTCATTTTGTCAGTCAGGAAAATCCATTCTGTTCGATGAGGCACCACAAGAGGGCATAAACATCATTTATCCCTTCCCGAATTTCTAACAGTCCACTAAAACACAGAATAAAGCAGAACTCAAGATGAATCCTCATGCCGCACTTTGGTCATTAGCAAAAGAAGCAGTGGGAACCCCAGGTTCTGACACCCTGCCAAGTGCTACCTTGGATGTTTTGATTTTAAAGGGGAAAATATTTTCCTCTCACTGACTGTGTTGATCTGCAGATAAAAACATCACTGGAAAGAAGTTCAGGATGTGCTGGCTCTGGCAGGTGTAAATCAGCCCACTCTGGATTGATTTCCTGCCACTGAGGCTGATATAATTTGATGATAATACTGTTCTAGAGGAACTTTGAGTTCTCACTGTTTCAAAATTCCTCAGACATCCAATGGGACCTCTCATTACCATGCTGCAGTTAACATCTGGGATTTTTTACTCAGTGCAGGAAATTTTTAAGGAACCATTGGATCATTTTTCTCCCCAAAATTCCACTGCAATTCAAAGAGAATTTATTCCTTTAAAGGATTCCTGTGGCTTTTGTCACAGGAGAAATCAAAGCCCTGTATGATCATCGACTCCATTTGTTAACCCAGCAATGCAAAGATCACAGCGATTCTTTAACTGATAATAATCCAGCCCAAAAAACTTCTACCAGCAAGGGGCCAAACCAAACCAGAACTCAAATCTCACTCAGCTGCAGAGGGCAGAGGGGACACAGCCAGCTTGGGATGCTGGGAGAGGTGCTGGAGCAGGAACAAGGAATCACAGAATCATTAATGTTGGAGAAGACCTCCAGAACCACTGACATGTCAAAGCCAGCACTGGGAATCTCAGCATTACTAGTTTTTCAACCAACCTGTGCTTTCAGCATGTAAAAGATGTGTTTGATGATTTTCCTAATTTTTTGTAGACTGTGAACATTTATTTCCTGTTGTTTACTTTAAACTTCTGCCTGACCATTGATGTCATCACATCCTCTGTCACAAAACACTGAATCATAGAATCCCAAATGGTTTGGATTGGAAGGGACCTTAAAGATCATCTTGCCATGGGCTGGGACACCTTCCACTATCCCAGGTTGCTCCAAGCCCCGTCCAATTTGGCCTTGGACACTTCCAGGGATGGGGCAGCCACAGCTTCTCTGGGCAACGTGTGCCAGGGCCTCACCATCCTCACAGGGAAGAACTTTTTCCTAATATCCCATCTAACCCTGCCCTAGGGCAATGTGAAGACATCCCCCCTTGTCCTGTCACTCCAGGCCCTTCTAAGTGTTCTCTCTCCATCCTTTTTGTCAGCAGCTTCAGGCACTGGAAGGCCCAAAGCCTCGAAGCCTTCTCTTCCCCAGGCTGAACAAACCCAATTCTCTCAGCCTTTCCTTGCAGGAGAGCTGCTCCATCCCTCTGACCATTTTGGTGTCCCTCCTAATACAATTCCTTGTCCCCTCTCTCCATAGCAATCTTGATTTTATACCTTAAGCCTGCTCACTCATGTGTTCAGCCGGATCCACAGGCTTTCACTCCCAATCCACAGCTCAGACCAGCCTTCTCACCCTTTCCTGCATCCCTTCCAGTTCTCCTTTCCTGCTGCAGCCACGGGGGTGACTGGAATTGCACTGTGTTCAAGAGCCTCACGGATTTATTCAGAGCTGTACTTACATTTCCTCTTCTATTGTCCATCTCTTTCCCAGCAATTCTTAGCATTCCACTTGCCTTCCTGACCTCTCCTGAGCACCAAGCAGATGTTTCCAAAGCCCCATCTGCAGTGACGCCAGAACCTCTTTCCCGGGCTAATTTAAACCCTCTCATTGTGTCTGCTCTTGACGTTTATCGACATGGAATTTCAGCAGCTATTTTATGTGCCCACACATTTGATATTGTCGGATTCTTCTGCAAGTTTTTTGTAGCCATGCCTACTTTGTCTTACCTGGAATAACTCCGAACCATCAGCAGATTTTGGTGTGTCACTATCGGCTGTCTCCCTTTTTTTCAGCCCTTTTATGAGGATGTTGAACCGTACAGGTTCCCAAGACAGGTTAAACTCTCTCCACTGCAGAGTTATTTGTCCTTTTATTTCCTATTTATAACCAGTTATTCACTCAGAAGAGCAACTTCCCTCTTGTTCCACACCTGGCACCCTGTTACGCACCTGCTCTCTTCAAAAAAAATCTGTATTTTGTGTGCAAGACATGAGTCTCTTCATGCTAAAGTCACTATAGAGTCGACAAAAAAGCTTTAAAATTGGCTTTGCTAAATGAAACCATTTAATTTTCCGAGCAGAGGCATTAGTAAAGCAGCAGAGTATTAATTGGCTTCAAGCATTTTGTGGCTTTTAATAAAAACGGCATCATCCTGTGTTTGATTCAATACACAATTTAAAAACAAGCTTATACCAACATCCAGTTTGTCTTGTGCCCCAGCAAGTAGAACGAAGCTGCTGCATTTCTAAAATCTCCTTGAAAATCACTGATGTTGAAAACACCAGAGAGCGTCTTGACCCGTTTGACAGCTTCTGTACCATCACTCACCCAGATGTCAGACTCTAAGGGAAATAATCTCACCACATAAAATCGGCTGGGCTACCCCTTCCTTGTATTGGCTACTCAGAATTTCACACCAGCAGCTGCAATACTGAATTTCAGCTCTGTTCCCAAAAGTACCGAGAATTAAAGGAGCTGCAGTATTGCAGAAGACCTGCAGGCTTTAGTTCTATGAACTTGATTCTCTGCAGGATGGGAGGATGTGGACATCCTAGATACATGATTCCTGTGATATTCTTACCTGGAAAACAACTTAACTGACTTTGCCAGGTTTGTGGATTAGTTGCTGGCAGGTTTGGGAGCAGAAATTCAGCCCTACATGCTCCTTGATCCAGAGGAACTAACTTTGGTCCAGAGGAATGAGCAGTTAAGTTTATTTTCTCCTTCATTTATTTTCTCCTTCCCCTCCTTCTCCTTTTCCTCAAGACAGCCCACTCTGCTGTATCATCAATGATATAAGATTTAAAATTGTTTCCTTTGTGCTGCCTTCAGTTGGCTGGAGCAGCTCAGTTTGTCATGCTGGGTCCAGTCTCCTCATGTCACTTACTGATGGTGGCTTTTCCAAATTAATTGATTCCAGCAACCTCCACAAGACCTGGAATGGGCTGGAATCATGATTATCTGGAAAAATCTGCATTCATACCCTGTAGGGAACCTCTTTTTGGAAATCCTGGGTTCATGACAGGAAGAAGGATCATGCCAAGGGAAATGTGGGAGCAGTGGCTGGCAAGTGCTGATGTCCAGCCCCAGCTACCACATGGACTGGGACCAGTTATCCACATTCCCCTGTTTCCAGCTACCTCTACCCAGTGGATTCCATGGTATTGACATATGTGATAGGTGGTGCTAGAATTGATTAGCTGATGCTTTTCACAGGGCTTTGGAGTGCTGCATAATTAGCTAATGCTCACACAGGGTTTGGAGTGCTATGTAATTCCTAAGTATTATTAATATCTTTGCAGGGAAGCTGTTTGGTCTAAGAACTCTCTTTGCACTCTGCCTCTGGCAATGTTGGGGAGATCAACACTGGGGATGAAGGAATCATGTGAGTATAAATTCTCCATCTTTCATAGAATGGGCACATGGATCTAAGAGCAGAAATGGTGAAACCCTTTGATTCTACAGCTGGGAGGGAAAACCAGCTGCTGTGTGACTAAATAAACATCATAGAATGTATGTGACATAAATGTCATAGACTCATGGAATGGTTTGGGCTGGAAGGGACATTAAAGACAATCTCGTTCCACCCCCTGCCACAGGCAGGGACACCTTCCACTATCCCAGGTTGCTCCAAGCCCCATCCAACCTGGCCTCAGACACTTCCAGGGATCCAGGAGCAGCCACAGCTTCTCTGGGAAACCTGTGCCAGGGCCTCCTCACCCTCACAGGGAAGAATTCCTTCCCAATACCTCATCTAACCCTGGCAGTGGGAATCCATTCCCCCCTGTCCTGTCCCTCCAGATCCTTGACCAAAGTCCCTCTCCAGCTCTCTTGGAGCCCCTTTAGGCACTGGAAGGGGTTCTAAGGTTTCCCTGGATTCTTCTCTTCTCCAGGTGAGCACTCCCAGCTCTCCCAGCCTGGCTCCAGAGCAGAGAGGCTCCAGCCCTCAGAGCATCTCCGTAGCCTCCTCTGGGCTTGCTCCATGTTTTTTTTTTGTTGGGGGCCCCAGAGTCGGACACAGAGCTCCAGGCGGGGTTCACCAGAGTAGAATCAGCTCCCTTGACCTGCAGGTCACACAGCTTTGGAGGCAACCCAGGATACCCAGGACTACCCATTACCTGGCCAAACAGGAGAAGTGCTATTGCAGGAACCTGCTGAAAATCCTCATAGGAATGTGCTCTTCCAGTGCAGCACAGAGAAAATGCAGAGAAGAAATAAGTATAGAAAAAGACAATGGTACAAAATCTAAGCTGAAGGATCCTGATTTTCACCCATAAAACTGCAAACCTGACTTTGCCAGAGCTTTTGCCTATTGACAAAACTCCCCCACACAACAGAACACGTCACTGGAATGGAGTAAACTGATCCTGGCTGGAGACACAGCTCCAGGAGCCTTAGGGAAAGTTGGATGTATATAGAGTGTGTTCCCTCTCTTTGAAGATCTGCTCTCTCTGAAATGCTTTCCCCTTAACCACTTAGCTTGGAGCAGGTTGTTTGGTCACTCATCCCTGCCAGACGGGAAGGAATTGCTGGGCTTGGATATCCATCAGCCCTGCCAAGGTAAATCACAGTTGGCTGATAGCCTGGCATTAACATAGCTGGGGCCCCAAGTGGTTGTGCTCAGAGGGTCTAGGGAGGATCAGGAGTGCAGTTAGCCTGATATTTCCTACTGTTTTACATCTGAGTGTAAAATCTGAGCGTTGCCCACAACAATGAGCTGTGCCAGCTGTAAAGCCACATTTATCCAGCCAGACTTTGTGGTACCTTCTCACAATGGGAAAAGAGTAGCTCTGAATTTGTCCTAAATCACATTAAATGGAACTGACAGTGAAATAAGATCTGCAATTCTATTTTTTCCTGTTGGATGCTGATCCTGTGAACGTGCACAGGAAGGAAGTTGTATCCCGCTCTCCATCGTATCCATCTAATTCTGGATTCAAAGCTTTTTGCTCCAGATACTGCCTGGTATAACAGGATCAGCTTGACCCACAGTCTTTACAAGCTTGACCTTCAGCGTGGAGCTTCCTGAACACCCATCCTGTTTTCTCCTGAGGGAAGAGAGATGAAAGTGGGGAATGGCACGGGCAGGCATTTACGAGGTAGAGGGAGATAACATTAGCAAAGATAAAAGACATCTTGCTCCAGTAGCATCTGGGAACTAATTAGGTGTTGAAGGAGCCATTGAGAGAGATGGAAATTCTGTTTGTCTGGCCAATTTTAACGCAGCCAAACAGCCTTTTACTGCACATCCTGCATGGATAATTGATGATGGCTAAGAAAAGATGTGCCCCGTTCTGACTTCCAGTGATCTAAAGCTCAAATCTCCTCTGCGGTTGGAGACAGCAGAGTCTCCTCCACTAATCACTCATCCATTACTCTCATATTCCTGAAATAACAATGGCCAGGGCCAGGCTGGGAAGGGGCCACTGGAAATGACCCAGACATGGAGGAGGGAAACTCAGAGCAGAACCGTCCACGCAGCTGAAGACCACAAGTGGTACCTCCACATGGTGTGGCCCTGGATGACTCTGAGAAGCTGACTCAGGTCCAAAAATACTCTGAGATCAGGCAACTCCAGCTGCCTGTAGACAGAATAAAACGTTCTACCTGTAAATACAGTGTTGACAACACTTTCCCACCTCCATTAGCTCAGTTATCTCTGGACCACGTTTTCTTGCAAGTGCAGAGCAGCCCATGGTACTCCCTTGAGTGTGAACCCTTGGCAATAAATGGAAGGCACTCCAATTATTTTTTATTCAGGAGAGCAGCAAAGTAGAAGTAAAAATGTTCATTTCCCATACTGAACTCAGAGAGCTCAGGTCAGCTCTGCTGTTACACTGCCATCATTTTATTTTTCTCACTGGATTTATACCAAGTATTTCTTCCATTATATATAAGCATGACAGTTTCTCAGGAAAACATATGAGTTTTTTAGAGAAACAATTTATCTTCCTAAACTCAGCCTGAAAAATCCAGAAATTACTTTTGTTGTGATTGGAGGGAAAAGCTTCCAGACAGAGACCATGCACGAATATTTACTGCTGCAATCATAAAAATTGCTATATTAGAATACCTGAAATGTCCTTTTATTGGGAATTATTGGGCAACCTGTCATCTCTGCCACTTATTTTGCCTCTAATAACACGCTGTGCTTTTTTCTTCAGCCTCCCATAACCATTAGCTGGTAATGCTAAGCCATTTCATCCCCTAAAAAGCTGGGAGATGGTTTGTATCAAGCTTTCCACTCTCTGGAGAGGTGAACAACTCACCTTGAACACCCACCACGAGACTCACCTGCTAAACTCACTGCTGTCACCATTATTTTCAGTCTGTGTTGGTGGTTTCTTATATAAGGAAAGATCTCAGAGGGATCTAACAAGGACATAACATTCCCAACAATTTACAGCAAAACTATTTATGTTGTACATTGAATGTTCCAACCAAACAGAATCACACGATCACAGATTCATTTAGGTTGGAAAATCCCTCAAAGATCATTGAGTCCAATGTTCCCCGAGCACTGCCAAGGTCACCACTGACCCACGTCCCCAAGTGCCACATCCACACAGATTTTAAATCCCTCCAGGGATGAGGACTCCACCACTGCCCTGGGCATCTCTACCAAGGCTGGACAGCCCTTTCCATCAAGGAATTGTTCCCAATATCCAATCTAAACTTTCTCTGGTGCAGCTTGAGGCCATTTCCCCTTGTCCTGTCCCTTGTTCCCTGGGAGCAGAGCCTGACCCCCACCTGGCTGCCCCCTTCTACCAGGGAGTTGTGGAGAGCCAAGCCANGAGAGCCAGGAGGTCCCCCCTGATCCTCCTTTTCTCCAGGATGAGCCCACCCAGGTCTCTCAGCCACTCCTGGTTCTCCAGAGCCTTCTCCAGCTCTGTTTCCTTCCCTGGACCTGCTCCAGCCTCTCCATGTCTCTCTTGTTCTGAGGGTCCCAGCAGTGCCCCCAGAATTCAATACATGGCCCACCAGGTATGGCTTGTGCTCAAATGCAGTTTAAGAAGAAGGGATGATAAAGGATCCTACTCGTTCCTGGGAAAGGAAAAAAATCAACGCCATGTTATTCTGGTTTTCTGGATAGTCTGTCCTTTTTTTTCCCTATGGAGATAAGCACAGAATGGGAGAAGGGAAGCAAAGAGACTTGGCTGCCTTCTCCCAACATCAGCAAACAGGGAGGAGATGGATACAGCATGAGGCTGATCCGAACACCACAACCCACTGCACATCAAATGAAGCAGAAAATTGAGGTCCTTCCCCAGGGGTATAAAACAGGGGGCACATCCCAGTGGTGGATCCCAAGGATCAGTGCAGCCACAGCTCTGTGAAATTTCCAACTAATAATCCCACTCTGATTTGAAATGGAAACCACATTCTTGTGCCCCTAAATGTGTGTTGTCAGACAGCTGCTGAATTTCCAGCCTGGCTCTTTCTGACCTTTCTGTCCAGCTGATTTCAGTGGAATATTTGCTGGATTTTTAATCCACATAGCAGATCAGAGACAGGCCGAATACTTTAAAGCAATTTAGATCCTTCAGGATGACAAATTGTTTCTGTTATGGAATATATGCATAATTACTACTAAAATTATATTTGAAATGGCTACCAGGCAATACAATTTTAGCCCATTCCAAGGACTGAAAAGTCAAGAGAAAATGAACAGAGCATGTTTTAATCAGAAGATAAGTAGTTTTCCAGCCACTATAAATAGAAAAGGCTGGAAGAACGCATCCAACAAGCAGAAGAAAGTGTGAGGAGGGTAAAATTCCAGTGTTTTGGCTTTGGACTTCAGAAGGTAGTGAGTATGAGATAGTGTGAAATACAAAGAAGTCTTTGTTGTTTACATCTGAAGTTTAAAAGTGGCACAGTGTGAATAAACAAAGGATGTTCCATGAAACACTGCAGCAGGGATGCACTCGCTCCGTTTGAGCTCCATGTAAACAGAGGCATCGCCTTCGTGCTTTAAAAAGAGAAGGAGGTAAACTTGAAAGCTTTGCCTTCCAGAAAATCTCATTTACCCAGCTCCTCAGGCTTTTAAGTGGTAGAAAAAACACACAAGCTTAATAAGATCAAGATCTGGATCATTTAGCATTTGATTTCAGGTTGGTTAAGCTCCTTACTAACGATAACAGTGCACGTGCTTTGCAAAACCTGAATTAGCTGTTCGTTATCTTTTCGGGGAAAGTAAGTTTTGCTCTCAAGAATTGGGATACTATCAAGCAATTTCTTTTCTGGCAGACAATAAAGCACACTGCCATGATAATTCCACGAGTTAACTGATTGTTTTCCGGGAGGGTGCATATGGTAATTGATAAGGACAGAATGTAGAGCTACCCAGATTCAATTAGATATCCATAGTGGTATTTCATGTTGAGCAGTTAGATAGCATTGAATGTGACTCACAGAATCACAGAATCATGGAATGGTTTGGGTTGGGAGGGACCTAAAGATGGTCCAGTTCCACCCCCTGCCATGGGCAGGGACACTTCCCACTATCCCAGGTTGCTCCAAGCCCCATCCAACCTGGCCTGGGACACTTCCAGGGATGGGACAGCCACAGATTCTCCAGGAAACCTGTGCCAGGGCCTCACCATCCTCACAGCCAAGAATTCCTTCCCAATATCCCACCTAACCCTTCCCTCTGGCAGTAGGAAACCGTTGCCCCTTTTCCTGTCACTCTATCCCTTGTAAATAGTCTCTCTCCATCTTTCCTTTCCATTCAGGTACTGGGAGGCCACAGTTAGGTCACCCTGAAGCTTCTCTTCCTCAGGCTGAACAATCCAATTCTCTTGGCCTTTCCTCATAGGAGAGATGCTCCATCCCTCTGATCAACCTGGTGGCTTCAAGTTATTCACGGTATCTCTACATATCTTTCAATGCAAAGATCCCCCATTATTTGACAAATCGGATAAACTTGATTTGGATTCAAAATATTCTCATCTATTCCTATTATGTAGATGGAGGGTAACTTTTGATGAAGTTAAAAATAAAATTGTTATGATTTCCCCTTGTTCTGTCCCTCCATCCCTCGTCCCGAGTCCCTCTCCAGCTCTCCTGGAGCCCCTTTCGGCACTGGAAGGGGCTCTGAGGTCTCCCTGGAGCCTTCTCCTCTCCAGGTGAACACCCCCAGCTCTCCCAGCCTCTCAATGACTGAGTTTAATACAATCACCTTCCTTCTACAATTTTGAAAACTGGTTATGTGCAGCAAAACTGTTTTACCAGAGGAGGAGGAAAAGATGCGCTTGGATGGAACATCAGCTGCAAACCCAGCATCGTTTCGCAGCTGCCAAAAATGCTGAGAGCACAACAGCAAGGGTGAAAACAAAAATCCTTCATTAGGAAACAGGGCAGATCCTACGGCTTCAGTTCCTTCCCACACCATCCCTGAATGAGCATCCTCTGTGCAGCTACTGCTTCTGTGCACAACAGGGAGTAACTGTGTGTGCAGAGGACCTACTATCATGGAATCATGGAGTGATTTGGGTTGGAAGGGACCTCAAAGGTCATTTAGTTGCAAGCCCACAAGCTTTCTTTTAGCTGTCTGTACCTTTTATGGGGAGCAGATTTCTCTCACAAGCTTTTGTCACCAGCTATAGTGATTCTTTTATTGAAGAGCTGCACCTTGGGCTTCCAGAAATGTATCAGTGGAGGAAACCTCCAGAGCTTCTTTAGCTCTTCCACCTGCCCCAAGCTCTGCCTGCTCCCTTCTGGAAGAGTTTAGACACAAACAACTCATATATGTGATTAACAACCCTCACCACAAACACACCCCACAGGAGCTGCGACTGGAATGAGACTCACAGTCAACAAGTTAATTTGTCACTAAGCTTAGAAAATACAAGACCATTGTGGGCTTCAGGGTCAAATTCCACTCGTTGCATAAACCTCCCACCACCACCGAAATGGCTTCATGTGTCTGGAAAGGAGATTTGAATTTGGCCATTAGTAAAACAAAATACCGAGCTGATTGAGGCTGGATAGGAAGCAAGGAAAATTCAGGGAATGCACTTTACATTTCAGAGAGAACCTGGCATTTGCAGCACATCATCTTCCTGCCAGCTACAGAACAGCAGTGACTTGGCAGAGACTCGATAGCCAGATGTCATCCTCATCTGGTTCTCTTGGCTCAGGCTGCTCCTTTGAAATGAACAGCAAAGCAGGGCAAGGATGGCTCTGCCTGGTGCTCCCTGCACAAGGAATAGAAGGAGGAAAAGTCTTCTGGGTGATGCTGCAGTCCCCCAAATCTGGCATTGCTTTGCACCATTTTGTCCAATTCACAGCCCTCATCAGGCAAAATCTGGGAGGTGGAAGCAGAGTCAAGAACCAAAGGGATTTGTTTGACAGCTGTCTCTCTTTGGGTGATGGATGCAGCACAAATCTTCTCCGGGTACTTTCCCTGCAGCTTCAAACACATTTCGGTGCTCGGAGCCCTGAGTATTTCTCAGGATAAAACACTGCACTGGTATCTCTTTGTTTAAGGGAAAGTCTCTATTGCACTGCAAATTTTCATTTGGTTGTTTTATTTGAGGAGAATGATCTTTGAAATGAGATGATCTTTAAGATCCCTTCCAACCCATTCAAAGATTCTACAATTTATTCCCTGCATTTCTATTATGTTACCATGAACAAAAGCAAAGAGAAAAACATCAGGGTATTCCCCATCTAAAACCTGCCTGATTTGGAGTTAATTGCTATTTAAGCTATTAAAGATGCATGATAAATACGAAGGGACACAGCCTAACACCACATGTTCCTCCTAAAACAGTCCTTCAGGTACAGCAGAAGAGTTGAACCAATGGCCAAATATTTGTGGGGTTTTGATGTGGCAGCAAAGTCCCAAATGCCTTTAGACCCAGGGAACAAAAGAGAGAAGCACAGACCATTCTGGCTAAACCTCCCATGTGACTGACCTTCTATCAGAAGGAGAATTCCTTTTGAAACCCAATGCCTGATAACACGTGTGTGTTTGTATACACATCAATATGTGTGATAAGGAGGCTGCTCCGTGGCAGAACCTGCCAACAAACCCATTTTTTGTCACCATCTGCTAGGAAGAGAGCAAGCACCTGTTAGGAGCAGCTGCTTGAATGCAGAATGTAGGTAAGAGAGAAAAATCAGTTTCATTTTGGAGTTGGCCTGCTGCAGGTAGCACATGGCTCCTACCACCGAGGATGCCAAGTGGTCCTTTTTAAGTTTGTCCTAATTAAGAGCGTTATGAAACCTCAAAATTGTTCATTTGTAGGCTGTTACAGTGAGGAGAGAGAAGTGATGTGGCCCCCCAAAACACCTCCCCACCTGCACTGGGGGCTCTGCCCTCTCCCCTGCCTTTTGCTGTCTCTGAAGCCAAGGGAGCATTTGGAGAAGCCGCGCGTGGCTCGGTGCCTCTCCTGGCATGGCAGCTGCACCAGGACGTGTTGTTCCGAGGAACCACAGCGTTAGCAGCACCCCTCAACTCCTTCCTTTGGAGAACAACTGCTTCCCTTTTGCTGCCTCTTTGCGTCCCTCTCCGTGGGGGTCCTTGGAGGGATTCTGGAGGAAACGAGGGGGCTTGGTCCAGGGCTTGCTGTGATCAAGGCACCAGCAGATGCCAGCCCTGCCAGGCTGTCGTTTCTCCAGGGGAAGCAACAGGGGTCCCACCATCCAGAGAACTTGGAGGGGGCAGGAAAAACACATGAAACGATTTCCCACTCTTGTCCAAGCAACTCATCCAAGTTCACAAGTCAGCATGGCTTCTCCCACCATGCCTGACACCACGGATGGTCTCAAATCTGCTGCCCTTAATCCACACTTATGGCATCTGTGCTTCCATTGAAGGAATAAGGTCATTCAGTTTGTTCTTTCCCAACCTTCCAAGCATGGACTGTTCCTAATTTTCCTCAGCAAGCAAAGCTTTATATGCCATGGCCAAACTTGTCCTGCAGAGCCTGTGGAACATGGCCACTCACCCCATGACAACACCAGCACCTGTCCATCCCAGGATGTGAAAGGGCTTTTGGCACTAAAAATCAGCCATCCTGCAGGGAATTTTCCTGTTCCCCTTTACCACACAGCCCTACATCCAAGAATCACCTGGGGACGTACAATAGGACTGTGAGGAGCTCCTGCCTCCATCGAGGTAACAGCAACAGGAGGTCAATAGATGGGCTCCCCTTGCACAGGGAGAATTTGCAATAGGCACCGATATTTGGGAGCCCTTTGAGGTCCAAATATGTTCCCATTTTTCTCTTTTTCCTGGCTCCTCATTTCTCTAGCCTCCATTTCTTGTCTCCCCAACTACTTCTGTCCATCTTCTGATCTGCCCTGTGCCACAATCCCATGCTATGAGGACGATAAATATTTTTTATAAATAGCCTGTCTGACTCATTTGACCCCAGAGACTGGTATTTTCCTAAACGGCAGCAAAGAACTGGTGGGCTGTCACAGCCTGTGAAAATCCAGAGGCTCATGCACACAGACACTGCCTTGAGGAACAAGGGACATTCCCAAAGTGGTTTTGAGGCTCCAAGCTCTGTGACATGCATTACAGTTCACCTGGATCAAATGCTGATCCAAGAAAAACCCAGCCCTGATTTCTGGATGGGAAAACAACAGTTCAGCTGGATCAAACGCTGATCCAAAAAAATCCACCCCTGATTTCTGGATGGGAAAACACCCATCCAGCTTGAGAGCGAGTCCTCAAGGCTGACAGAGAAATCACATCTCTCCTGCTTGTAAAGGAGTAAATTTGCTCTTGCTGCAATGAAACACACACAAAATCACACAAAGCCATCCCACAGAGTCACTTCTCCCTGCAAAGCTGCACTTTAAATCGTGTGGTTTAGCACAAATACCTTTGGTCAAGCAGGAATTTTTTTTCCTAATGCAGATTTCTATCTGTAAGTACATCTGTAAGCATATAGATCCCTGCCTCCTGGGACAGGCCTAATGGGCTCTGCATCCACTCTGGCTCATTTCTTTGGAAAGCACTGGCTCTACAGTGGGAGGATTGAACAGGGGCTTTCACTGATGGATGTTTTTACATCCTGAATTTAAATGTACAGAGGCCGTGGGTTATTATTGCCGAGAGAAACAACAGAGGACGCAAGAGCCACAGATGAGGGAGCCGGTGACACAGAAACATCCAAGGACAGGACGAGCTAATTAATGTCACCCTCTGCCCTCAAAATTAGTCATATATTTCCTTAAGTGCTTCTGCTCCCCACCAGCCAAAGGGCAGCAATGCAGCAATAGAGAGAGGACAACTCCAGCTGTCCCAGCTCCTTTCAGCCCATTTGGTGGTGAGGAACCTCCTCCTGCTTCATATCCTGAGATTCCCTGATGGATTTGGGCTGTCAAAGGCGAGACAGGGATATTGAACAGCTCAGTGCTGACTGGGCATGTGGAAGAGAAGGGGAAGAAGCTGGTGCTGAGCTCAGTTATGGATCATGAGAGCGGAAATCAAAGGTGTCCATGCCCAGGCAGGAGGACAGCTTTCCTACCAGAAAAACTTTCCCCCAGGTACAGCTAAAGAAAAACGGGATAAATCCATCCTTGAGAGCAGCCCAGGTGCCAGTGAAGCTCTACTACAAAGCAAACCCCTCGGGGTACCCCAAAATATTAAAATATTAATATTGTCCACATTTTTACCCCCAGCATGTGCTCAGATAAAGAACCATCAAGACGGGAAGAGCTCAGCCTTCGAAACAATCTGGTGAAAAGCCCAAACTCTCCTGCCTTTCCAAAAAAAAAAAAAAAATCCAGCAACTGAAAGGGAAAAAAGGAGGGAAAAAAAAAAAAAGAAAAAGGCTTGTTCATGCTGTTACAGTTTAGGAACTGCTGGCATCCCTGTCTCCGAGAGGAAGGGAGCAGGGAGCTGACTGCTCAGCAGCTGAGAACGTGTGTTCTGGAAGCAGCTCCCGGAGCAGATGGTGCAATGATTACTGCCAGTGAATGTTAGAGCCCTCTTTTCCTTTTTTTTATATGCCCCCCCCCTTTTTTTTTTAACTTGAATTCTGAACAACAGGGGGAAAATAATTACAAAGAATACATGAAAGCAGCTTGATTTCCTTTCTTCTTCTTCTCCTCTCCAAGTGTGTGTGTCTTGCTCCTTTCTAACACCTGACGCTGCAGAAGTGGATGTTCCCTGGGATTGCTGGGATGCTGGAATCCACCACCAAGCACTTTGTTCTGGGGACACGGCTGTTGTGCTCCAAGCTGTGTGTTCACCGGGAAATAAGGAGCTGCAGGATCATGTGCTGTGTATGGGATGTTAAAAACAGGGAAAAGCAGAAGGGATGCAGCTCTCTGTAATGGGAGGTGTCCCTGCCCATGGCAGGGGTTGGAACTGGTGATCTGTAAGGTCCCTTCCAACCCAGCCTTTCCGGGATATGATGATTTTATGATTGTGGCCATGGGTCAGCCTTTAAATAGTGACCCTGCTGGCTCATGTTGTGACAAACAGTCCTTGGGCCGAGCAATGGGAATTATTTTTGGGCTACTCCTCTCCCTCTTAGCACCAGGTGGGACTGACTCTCCTGGCCCCACCTCCCCCTCCAATGTGTCCAAGCAGCCCTTAAGCATTCCTCCTCCATTACCTCTCTTGTTCCCCTCTCTCTGTCCCAACCTTCTCCTTTCTCTTCCCCCTTAAAACTTGATTTCTTTCTCTTTTTTTTGCCTTCTGGCAGGGCAGCTTTTCCCTCCTCGCTGCATTGGGTGCAACTGCTTTAAACCCCCAGGGTAGCCCAGCACCCAAATTTTTAAAGAGCAAACATTATCCAGGATGGGAAGGAGCATCCCTGTCCCTTGGATAGCATTGGAAAATGTGGTGCTGGGGCAGGCACAGCCAGAGCAGCACAACATGTACCCTGCAGCATCTCTTGAAGGCTTCAGCTTTTAAATGCTGTGACATCTTTCCGAAATGTGTCTTGTTTTTTTGGTGTTTTTTTTTTTTTTTTAATGTCTGCAAATTAAGAAAAGCTAGGGAAATTTCCACAGGGAGATCAGAAAAAAAAAAAAAAAAAAGGGCAGGATATGCGCAAAAAACGCCTCCTTCCTGAAATTCAGATCCTTGCTCTGCAATGGGGAGGTACCAGGGCTCCTTGTAGACAGGCTGGGAGAAATATTTTAGTATTGAAAACAACATGTTTTTCCCCAGCTTCCTGCTCCGAACAATTTTGGCTGGAACTTTAAAAATATCAGTCTGAGGAGGCAGAAAACTGGCACAGAAAATGTCACCCCCCAAATTAATGTTTGCTGAAGTATCAATCAACTGAGGGAAAGACTTCAGAGAGGAACTGTCAGACATCCCTAAAATGGGGAGCATCCAGCTCCACTGGCAAGACTGAGGTGCCAAAATTCCTCACTGTGATTCCAGGTCAAAGCAAATCAAAGCTGCAATTAGAAGACTGAGATTTCTTTGTGACCATATAGGAAAAGGAATGGTCAACATCTGCTAGATTATCAAATTCCTCTTATTATTAGCCATGAAACTCTCTTCTTTTTAAGTCAGGCATGATTTTCAAGGTGAAGCCTAACAGTAGTTAAAGAATAAGATTTTTAATTTCAGTTATAGTAATTTTGAGGCTTTGTAGGGATGTTTTCAATTACAATCACAGCTCTCATCCTTTGACAGTTTCCAGGGAAGAAAAGAGGGGAGTAAATGAAATGTTGCATCTTCATTCAAAGCCTGCACCACTTACCAAACAAAACTGAAATGAAGGGTGCCAAGAAAGTCAGCAGTGGACGATCCATGAATACTCCTCTCCTTGAGATACAGCACTTGTATCAAGGACACAAACCATCAATAATGACAACAGCAGTATTTGTTCTGCAATTTGTGGGTATTCAGAGCCCACTAGTCAAATTCTTGCTTAAATTGTAACAGCACAAATGGAGTTGGACAGAGCCCGGTCCTCGAGTCCTACACTGTTTGCTGAGTTCAAAGGCTGAGCATTTTAGCTGTGAAATAATGGATAGTATTACCAGGTATTGTGATGAAAAGAAATCTTCCTTTAAATGAAAATACTCTCTTTCCACAGAGCATGCACACGGCTTTCTCCTTCTTCTGTACTGTATCAGTGGGATTTGAAGGAAAACTCTTGTGGGATAGCACTTCATGCTGAGCTGTCAGAGAACAGGTCAGGCTTGGGGGTGCTTTCTTTTAATTTGCTGTTCCAGCCAGCTGAGGACATCAGATTTAAGATTGACAGTGCAAACACAGATGATGTGGGAATACTTTAAATGCATATCTGACACACCTGAGCATTTCTTGGCTGATTGATAAACAAAAATCAATAACAACTGAGGAAATGTGCAAGGGATTTAATTTGATTTGAAAACGACACATCTCAAGGTGATTTCCACGTTCATCAGAAACTGAATCAGCTCAGAATGTGTTTGCTGTCCTCTCCACATTGGATGGGGCTTTGAGCAACCTGGTCTACTGGAGCCATGTCAGGGCTTGGAATTGGAGGGTCTTTAAGGTCCCTTCCAACCCAAACCATTCTGTGATTCTATGTCAAAGTAAATTTGCTGAAACCCCATTTTTCCTGCCCATTAAAAGTGTTTCCCCTCAGATACTGAAGGGGTTTTTTCTCTTCTCTGAACCTGGCTCTGTGAAAAGCAAAAACCCCCCAGCTCTTTCTTTATAGGGTTTATAAAGTGAGTTTGTGTCCATCAAGAACAAGGCCCAACTGTGCTCCGAGACCTCTGTACAACCCCAGAGGTGTGATATTGTTTTCATAATTTTCATGGCTGTCTCCATATCCACATCCTGCCTAATGCTGATTTCATGGGATTAGAAAGCAGGGATCGATGGATCTCATTAAAAATATCAAGTATCAATACCAAAAAAGTTGCTGACAAATCCCTCATGGGAAAAATTAATTTGTGATCCCACAAAATCAACACAAGATTTATGAGGCTGCAGAATGAGAGGTTGGGGCAGGTCCCTTCCCTGCTTGTCCCTCTACTTGCCCGCTTGTAAAGCAGATGTTACAACATCTGTACTTGCAGCAGAGCTGCCTAACAGATGAATTGTGTGATATGAGGGCACTGCCTGACCTGGTGAGGAGTCTGCAGCCATGAAGACCACACCTTTTTTTTGCTGGGGGAAGTGATAAGGAACTGGCACAGGTTGCCCAGAGAAGCTGTGGCTGCCCCATCCCTGGAAGCGTCCAAGGCCAAGAAGGAGCCACCTGGTCTGTGGAAGGTGTCCCTGCCCATGGTGGGAGTGTTGGAACAAGATAGTCCTTCAGGTCCCTTCCAACCCAAACCATTCCATGATTCTCATGGCAGCCTTCCACTTCCCTTCCCTCCCCTCTAGTTTTCAAACTTTCAGCAAAGTTTTGCTCTTCACCTTTATCCAGTGAGTGCCTCTGAAGTGCTTTGAGAACCTGGGGCAAAAAGTGCAATGCAAAGCTTGACGAATCCCACACTGGCCTGTTGCTATCTGGCCTCTTAATGAGGATAATTTATAGAATTCCACTATCATAAATGCATTCCAACCATCTCTTCCCCCCTCAACAAGGAATCAATTGAGGGAAAATGGTCCATGACAGGAAAGAAGGAGAGATGGATTAAATATTTAAAGCGTTACTGTAAATGAACAAGACGCCGAAGCCGGGTCAGTAATGAGCTCCCCCCGAAGCCACTGGGAGCTCCCATTAATGCTGCACTTGACTCCTGCAGGTCTCTCCCACACACCAGAAAACTCTCCCAAATTGCCAAGCAGACACATGGAACAAAGTGATGTGTTGGCCTGTCTGTGTGTGTGTCTGTGTGTGCAGGATGGGAACGGAGATTTAACTCCTTCAGCACTTCCAGAGCAGTAAAATAACACAAGAATCAGAAATTCGTTCATTTGGATCTGGGGCTGCCTTCTAGCAACAAGGTAATCAAGTTCCCATAAAAACCTGTGATTTTCCTAAGGAGATTGAACCAAGCATAGAATAAATGGATTATGTAGGTTGAGACTCTGAAGGGTTTGCAAAGAAGAGATGCTGGAAATAGAATCGTGGAGTGGTTATGGTGGGAAGAGACTTAAGGATCATCTATTCCAACTCCCCCACCATGGTAATTAACACTCATTTCACCAAATTTTTCCAAAGGAATTAATTCTCTTACGTTTGTAAACTGTGTCCTGCACTTACTAGAGTCCACTAACAGAGGAAAAGACACAATAAAGACAAAAATTCCAATTTATTGCAGGTGACTAAAGTGATGCTTTTGGCTACTGTGATGTTTAAGCCAAATTCAGATGGCCAAGTAGAGGGGAGACAGACCTGGAGTCCCTAAATATTCATCACACACAAACCAACATAAAGAGATAGAATGGTTTGGGTTGGAGGGGACCATAATGATCACCTAATTCCAACCACTGCCATGGGCAGGGACACCTTCCAATATCCCAGGTTGCTCCAACCCCTGTCCAACCTGGCCTTGGACACTTCCAGGGATGGGGCAGCCACAGCTTCTCTGGGAAACCTGGGCCAGGGCCTCCCCACCCTCACTTGGGAATAATTCCTTCCCAATATCCCGTCCAACCCTGCCCTCTAGCAGTGGGAAGCCATTCCTCCTTGTCCTGTCCCTCCAGACCCTTGTCCAAAGACCCTCTCCAGCTCTCCTGGAGCCCTTTTAGGCACCTGAAGGGGCTCTGAGGTCTCCCTGGAGCCTTCCCTTCTCCAGGATGTACATCCTCAACTCTCCCTCATCCTACTGTCCCACACCAGAAGAAGCTCCATTTCCAGCTTTCCCAATGGATATTTTCCCAATCTTTCTCTGCTGTTTTCCACTCCAAATGCATGCAGTTACATTCCTTTGCCTAAACCAGAGCCCCATGGGCTCCATTCAATGCATCCTTCTCCTTTGACACAAAACAAATGTCGAAACTATTGTTAAATTCTCTGACCACAGATTTCCAGCAAATTTCCTATGGACTTTCCAGCAGTTCCATGTAGACCTGGCTGCCTTTTCTTGCACACAAGGATCTTCTGGGTGCTTGTGAAGGCTTTGATTATTTGTGCCAGCATACTTCTGGGAATTAGAGTGATGTCTACACTGTCAGGTCCTCCTTTCCTATTAAGACAGGCATAAAATCTTCTTTGTTCCAGTCCCCCACTACTTCACCCATGTCCTGCAAGTTCCAGCCACTTGGAAGTGCCAACAGCTCCAAGATCAATATGAAGAGGATTGAAAAACAGTGGAAAAATATCCAGCTGATCTTCAAGAGCTGAGCACTCAGAAACGGATGAAACATGAAGATTTCAAATGCAGGCATGAAAAGCAAAATCTTGAACTGTTTAAAAAAAATAAAGCTAAAAATTATCCTGAAAGTATTGTCCTGCCCAGGGCAGGGGTGGAGTCCCCATCCCTGGAGGGATTTAAAAGCCATGTGGATGTGGCACTTGGGGACAAGGGTCAGTGGTGGCCTTGGCAGTGCTGGGGGATGGTTGCACTCGATGATCTTGGAGGGTTTTTCCAACCTTAATGATGGGCACAGGCAGACGAAGCCCATCATCAGAACTGCTAAGGGTTAGAGCAGTCCATGGCATATTTTTAGCCCTCTAACTCTCTTTTCCATCATTTCCCACCACAGTTTCAAAGATGGGGGGCCAGGGATCATTCCCAAGGGCAGTTTGCAAGTAGCCAACCTCTTTCCAAAAGTAAATTAATAGTATTTGCAGTAGTTAATAGCACAGACGAAGTCAGGCCCTGCCCTTCAAGCTTCACCCCACTGACTTGATGCACCTCTTGATAAAACGAGTGGAATCCAGGGACAGAAAAATTCCAGGAATCTCTTGGATAAAGACATGTACATTAATAATTTCCTTCCATGTCCATGACCCTGCTGCTGGGACTGTCTAGATCATTTCCTACAGGGTTTATTCACATTACAGAACTTTTACACAGCATAATTTCTGAGGTTATTTGGGGCATCTCTTAATCTGTTCCATATTAATTAGCACTGTTGTGCTTTTTTTTTTCCCCACCTGTACATTATCAAGCAGCTGAAAACATTATTCCACTAATTCATCTGCTGATGAAATGAGCTGGGGTGAGCAGTCTCAAGTCATTTTTCATTTGGATGGCACTTTGGCTCTGGCATTTCCATCCATCTTCTGCCACTGGATGATATTTGCAGCTAAATCCTTCAGATTTACGTGATTTCTACTTCCATGATATCTTTAAGTCTTCTGAGCTGATCTTCACTGGGCTGCTGAACCAGAACCTGTATCAGCTGACCTCAGAGTGGCAGGATGGTGACTGGCCAAGATTTTGGGATCAAACTGGCGGCCAAAATACGTTTTTTTGCAAGCCAGCAGGACCTATCCAAGGGTCTCACACATTTCTGCCACTGATCCTCTCCCCCACTCTTTGGCAGCAGAGCATTACGACTTGATCAGCTTAGAGGTCTTTTCCAACTCTAATGGTTCCATGATTACACTTCACTCCAGGACAACTCACCTTGGTGCCTGTTCATTGCTCCATTCCCATATTTGTGCTGTGTATGGAATCTGCAGTCTTGACTCTTGTGCTAATGAAAAGCTCACTCAAGCTCCAGTGCAAGAAAATCCCTAAATCCTCCATGGTTTCAACCTCCCAAATCGTCTATTATCAGCTTTGTTGTAGTGGTTGGCATAAGGAATTATTCCAACAGGCAGTGACTGACAGTTTTCTCCTAAAAAATGGCACCATCTGGCAAAGCAGAATTGCCATTCCATGTTATCCTGGTCCTCTAAAGCATTTCTGTACCCTGTCCAAGGCCAATGAGCACCCAGCAGATGTGGACAGGGTTTGGGAGAGGATCTGAACCACAGATGTGGCTCAATTTGCCATGAAGAAACACAGCCTGGAAATTAAATAAAAAATATTACAACCAAAGCCTTTTACTCTCGGATAAATGAAGTGATTGCCCCCACAATGGGAATAACTGGGAGAAAAACCTCACTAGATGTTAAATGGTACTTGATTCATTTTTATGGGAAGGATTCAATGAGATTGTTGCCCAGAACAACAAGGAACCAGATTAGCTGACCCAGGGAATCCTTTCCAGACCCAAGTTTCTGTTCCCTTTAAAGTAAATGAAAGGAAAATGCAGTTTTCATTTCTGAAGGGAAAATCAGCTTTCCTGTAGCCCTGACATGCATACAGGACTTATTTTTTTCCCCTCTGCAGCAGTTCAGACAGATTTAATGTGATTAATGCTGCTAAACTATGTCACCTATGGCATTTTTCTGCTTTCCAGTAGATGAAAAGGCTTCTGTTCAAAAAGAAAACTGCAATATGTGCTGCATGAAATGCCAGCTGGGCGTAGAGGAAGAGAATGTAGTGATGGCAGATACTTGATTTAGCTCTGCATCAATAAAACATCCACACTTGTAAGAGAGAACACGGTGGAAAACGTCTTAATAGAACGACATTTGTACCAGGACATTGGACCACTCACCTGGAACTGCTTCCAGGATGCCCTGCTCTGTTCCTTGTGACACCAGGAAATTTAATGTGGCAGCCTCAGCCTGTCTTGTTCAGCCGCCAGCAAGTTCATACCTCAGAAACATGAACCATCTTCAACATCCTAATGATCCCTGGATCTGTGCTGAACCCCAGTATCAACAGTTCAGCTCTGTGAGTGCTGAAGATGATCCTGAATTTCTGTGATTAAAAAAGGGTGTTTTGCCTGTAGAGGAGTGATGTTTACAGCCCTGGGTAGTGTGTGATCTTACAAACAAAGAATTGAGGGCCAAATCTTGTATTCAGGCTTAGATCTTCCCCCATTCAAAGCTGAAATCCATGTGCCAAATAATGGACTTAATTGTTTTGAGGCCAATTTCCATTGGATTCAGTTAGGAAATAAGACCTGTGAGGTTTGGCCCAGAAACCAAGTTCAACAAGCTGGGGATGTTGACCTGGAGAAAAAAAGGCTCCAGGGAGACCTTAGAGCCCCTTCCAGCCTCTGCCCTGCCTAAAGGGACTCCAGGAGGGCTGGAGAGGGACTTTGGACAAAGGCGAATGGCTTCCCCCTGCCAGAGGGCAGGGTCAGCTGGGATATACGGAAGGAATTCTTCCCTGTGAGAGTGGTGAGGCCCTGGCACAGGTTGACCAGAGAAGCTGTGGCTGCCCCATCCCTGGAAGTGATCCAGGCCAGGTTGGATGGGGCTTGGAGCAACCTGGGATAGTGGAAGGTGTCCCTGCCCATGGCAGGGGGTTGGAATGGGATGAGCTTTAAGGTTCCTTCCAACCCAAACCATTCCATGACTCTGTGACCTCTGAGGATGCTGAGCCCAACCATTCACCGAGACACTTAAAAAATCAAAATGCCTGTCCAACAAACTGAGGTGCTGATGTCCCCTGGCCAAAGGCACACGTGCTGCTCAGACCTTTCCCAACCACTCCTGATCACATACTCTTAATGCATCTTCTCAGGTGGGTGCTGGAGCTCCTATTACCTCTTTCCGTATTGCCCAGGGAGTTATATCAGTGGAAAACTAACCCACAGGAGAGTAAAAAATTTTGTGCCAGTTTAGATCTCTGAAGTGGTGTGGAAAGGAAGGGTACAAGGGGGCACCAGAAAAGACGAGAAGCCAGGATCTCCTCTTTTCCCAGCCGTGCGACTGCAGCTGGAGAGTCTGATCATCCTCCGCCTCCTCCTCCTTCTCCTCCTCCTCGTCCTCCTGCAGTTCAGACGTGGGGTCTTTGATGCCAGAGGAGCTATTTTGGTGCAAACTGGGTGTGAAGGGAATACAAGCAGTGGTGTCCTACATAGCAGCCTGCTGGCAGTGATGGTACAGAGTCCTGACTCACAGCCCCGACGTGGCGCCTTCATGGAAATTTCTTCTCCGAAGTTCACATCACGTGGCAGCTTCTTATTATTTTTATTATTTGTATACCTGGCAATCAGTGTTTGCAGCTGCTGCAGCTCCCCTCTCTGTCAGGATATAAATACAGCAGAAGACAACCCCCAGGATGCTACCAGAGATCAGAAATTAATTATGGCTTCATAAAAGAAATTATGACTTTGTTCTTATTGTATCTTAATGAAAGGACGTTGCTGACAGTGGGTGCTTTACTTTGTTCTCACTGTTGGGATTTTTTCACATTGTGATAGTTTAGCCTCTCAACCAACTTTTAAGGGTTTGAAGCATCAAAACAAACCTAAAACTTTGCTTTCTCCACATCCAAGCAGGATGGGAGGGAGATTCTTCCCCCAATCTGGCCAAGCTTCCCTATGGCATCCAAATATCTCCTTGTTCCATGTCATAAGGTCTTGCAAATCCTGCCAAGGAGTGGCTCCAGATCCTCAGATTATGGAAATTTCTGCCCTTTAGCAGAAGCCCTGGACTGTGCATGTCCCAGAACATGCAGTAAGACCCACAAAGGCTGGGATTTGCTGGTGGGCACTGGAGCAGATGGCTTTGGAAACCTGGCCTGAGCAAGAGCTCTCCATCCCAACCTGGCCATCCAGGTGGATCATCCAATATGTTCCACTGTGTCTGAAAAGTGCTGGAGCCAATAGGATCTGCAGAGAAGGATCTCTCACTCCTTCTCAAGTCTGCTCCAAGACTCCAAGAGAAGAACTCCTCTCTGCCAGAGAGTGGGTGGTATATTTCCCAGAACTGCTCTTCCAAGGTGTGGCAGGAGCACACTCTGAGATCCACCTACTGAAGGAGCAGGAAATGTGAGCCAATGAAGAAAGAATGAGGATAAATGAAGATAAAGATAATAAAGAATGACATCACAATCTTCCAGCACCTGGAGCTTGTGCTTTTCCTCCTAACACCTTTAGAAAAGGAAGGATTGGTTCTAACCTGAAGATCTCACGTCCTGCTCCAGTCACCTTATCTCCAAACCTGCCTGGTTTTGTTTGAAAACAAGAAGGATTGAGCTACATTTTTCTCACACCTCGTCATGTTTAGGCTGAGGGAAAGGCACAGCCCAGATGGATGCCGTGGGAGCAAGGGGCTGGGTGGACCTTAGGTCAGACTCAGAACACCTGGTCCTGTGTTTTCATGCAGTTTGTACAATTTTCAGCCTTCCAGAATAACAGATTGGATGAAGGAAAGTTGGCCTCAGGATGGCAGAGAACTGTTTGCAGTTCCCTGCCCACAGAACAGACCTGAGTCTAATCTGATTCCTGCTTGGTTTGGGTCTACATCCATAGACACAATTGTTCCAGGCTTGCATCAGTAGTGCCAGGGACTGTGAAAATGCCTGAAATATCCATTAAAACCCATTTGTGCACAGTCCAGTCTCCCCTCCACACCTATCCAGATATATTATTGATCTGATAAGAATATCCATTGTGGGGAGTGCTCCTGGGAGACAGATGTAAATATGTTTTACAAGGTATGTAGTTTTGTCCAAACTTCAAAACAATAAATGCAGTAGTTTTATATCTCCTGAAGTTCCCAAAAAAATCATCTCACATTTTTCCTACAGCCAAGGCACTTCTGCCTCTTGGTCAGTCCTGCTTGGTAATAAAGGGTTGGTACTTTGATAGTGCCTTCCTTGGAACACAGAGAAGGTTTGGATGTGAGGAAAAAGCCCTGGCGCCCTGAGAGCACAAGGATAAGAGCAAGATTTCATGGAATCATAGAATGTCCTGAGTTGGAAGGGACCCACAGGGAACATTGGTCCAGCTCCTGGACCTGCACAGACACCCCAGCAATCCCACCCTGTGCCTGGGAGCGTTGTCCAAACACTCCTGGAGGTCTGGCAGCCTTGGGGTCGTGCCCATTCCCTGGGGAGCTGTTCCAGTGTCCAGTCACCCTCTGGGGGAAGAAGCCTTTCCTGATATCCAACCTAAACCTCCCTGACACAGCTCCAGCCATCTAAGTCTGATGGCAAGCACAGGGTGTGGACACCAAGAGGGACATGTCGCCATTACCCACAGCATCTCCTCAATACTCCACCTCCACTCCACCTCTGCCAAATGCTGTGCATTGATTTGGGATTTTCTTATTTAACATGGATCTTCCAACTGCAGGGCTGTGCAGACTTGTGACTTTGACACCAGAGCTGGGAAGTGGCAGCACAGCCAGAGAGACACGTTATAGTGCACTGCCGTGACACTGCCTGTTGGGAATTCATGTTCTTCTTCTAAGAAGTTATAAGAGGAAATATTTGTAGTGTGTCTCAGTGACATCTCTGGGAATAATCCCCACTGAGCCCCTTCCCCTGTGCTTCTTAAAAAGTCTCTACCTACCCTTATGCCTGGAAAGCTGTTTCTAAGCAGCTTTACCTCAGATCAGTTTTACAATAAGGGAGCAGCAACATTCCCTGCAGTAAAACTATTAATACATTCTAGGTCACTTCCCCAGACCATGTTTTCCTCCCCAATTCAAACCAGTTGCTCTACGGAACAGCATGTGCAGAGCAGCAAAACAGCCTCAGACCCTTTTTCCTCCCATCAGAACAACACCCTTTCAGGAATTTCAGCTCCAACCCACCAGCTCCTGTGAAATTGCCCCTGTCTGAAGGAACAGGTTGTCCAGAGAAGCTGTGGCTGCCCCATCCCTGGAAGTGTTCAAGGTCAGGTTGGACAGGGCTTGGAGCAACCTGGGATAGTGAAAAGTGTCCCTGCCCATGGCTGGGGGTTGGAATGAGGTGAGTTTTAAGGTTCCTTCCAACCCAAACCATTCCATGATTCTGTGATGTCACATTCAGCTTATGCCTGTCAGAAAGCAACACATCCTCTGATATTGGAGAGAATCAGGCACAGCCCAATTTACTANTTCAGCTTACGCCTGTCAGAAAGCAACACATCCTCTGATATTGGAGAGAATCAGGCACAGCCCAATTTACTAATACGATATTATAAATTAGAATTATAAATGTGGATCACAGCTGATGTCACTTCAATTCACATCATGCAGATCCCATCAAAACAATGCATCTTCCGTGAAATAATTCAGCATCCTCGAGTAGCAGGAAAGGGGTTATTTGCCTATAACAAGCACCTCTCCTTTATTTTAATATAACATTAAATATGCACAGTTAAGCACTCAAAAGTCAGGAAATGAGAAATGCAAGGCTCATAGAGCTTTAACTCTGCCTCCTTGAGGATATTAATTATGTTGTCATCTTTTATCAGATCATTGCATACTGTTTCTTAAATAATCTTTTTCCACAACCTTTCACACATCCATACATTCCAGAGCAGCCCTGGATGGCTCTGTTAGAAACCACAGTGATTCATAATGAGAATCACATTGAAGAATTCATGTTTCCATTCTGCCCTGGACTTCCTTGGCTTGCCAGAGTTAAAATGTGCAACTTAAAATGTTAAAATTCCGCTTGGTTTTCACTGTTCTTCATCCCAGGGCTGCAAACTGTTACCATGGAATCAGAATCACAGGATGTCCTGGGTTGGGAGGGACTCAGGGATTCACTAGGATCATCCAGTCCAACTCCTGGCCCTGCACAGGACACCCCAAAATCCCACCCTGTGCCTAAACCCTCCTCTCTGCAATATTTTAGTGATTGTTCTGTAACTTCTTTTTACTGCTGGATGGCTCCAGAGAGAGGGAAAATGACTATTTCATTTCAGCTGACCTTTTCCTTTTAGGAAAATTAGTATGACTGAAGACATGCCTCCAGAAATATTCCAGCTGCATCTGAATTGCCCTGCAATAACACCCACAGCAACAGCTGTGCAACCACACTCCCCACCCACCCCCCCAAAATGCAGCTTTAGGGGGTCTGTGAGGGTGCAGGAGCGGTTTCCTCCTGGAGAAAAGGGCTCCCAGGCCTAAAGGCATTACCCAGAGGATTCACCAGGACCAAACTCTTGCCAGCACCCCATCTAAAACATCCAGGCTATACCTAGAGAGGTAAATTGGGATGGGTATGGAAAGCCCCAGGAAGCCCTCTATCCTATCTGGCTGCTCATGACTGAATCCATGGATTATGGATCCTGCAATTCCAATGAAGAGGCTTTCCCATTCCCCAGGTATCCCTAGCAAAGCAGAACACCAAGAGGCCACTGGACACCACCCTACATGTCACCCTATATGTGACATCCTACACAGGACACTCACAGTTGACGCTCTCAGAGAAGTGTGTCCAACAAAATCACTTCTGCCACAAAATTGAGCTGGAAGAACCCCAGACTGGATCTGGGGAGGATAACAGCAACTGATATGGCACATCCACCTGCTTTTGAGACTTCTGGTTTTTAACTTTCTCCTTGCATGCAGCAACTTGGCAAAGCAGGGAGAGGGAACCAGGTCAGAGTGGCTGCAGGTGAGTGACAGCAGGTGGCCCTGCTCCTCTAGGACAACTCCTGGAGCTGAGGGTTATGCTTGGAACAGAAATCCCAGGTATGGAAATAGGGTAGGATCACACAGTCATAGAATTATAGAACGGTTTGGGTGGGAAGGGACCTTAAAGCTCATCCAGTTCCACCCTCTGCCATGGGCAGGGACACCTGCCACTATCCCAGGTTGCTCCAAGCCTCATCCAACCTGGCCTTGGACACTTCCAGGGATGGGGCAGTCACAGCTGCCCTGTGCCAGGGCCTCCCCCACCTCACAGCTGGAGTTAGAGGGGTTTTGTTGAATAGAAGAATAATGGCTTCTTTTTTCCTTATTATAAATTGGCCCAATCCTGCAAACTTTGTCTTTTTCTTCCAGTAAAACTCTTTTTTCCAAAGGAGATAATTAAGAGAAGTGCTAATTCTCCTTTCCTTTTAACAGAGGGACTAAATCTGATTCAAGTCCTCATTTGTCACTGCTGCTCCAGGCCATCTGAGAAAGAAGCAAAACCCTTCCTGATGCTCCCACAGTCACAGGAACTGAAATGAGACTGACCCTGCTTGGAGGAGCCATAAATCACAGAACCACAGAATATCCTGAGCTGGAAGGGACCCACCAGAATCATTGATCCAGCTCCTGGCCCTGCACAGACACCCCCGCAATCCCACCCTGTGCCTGGGGGCGTTGTCCAAACGCTCCTGGAGCTCTGGCAGCCTTGGGAATGTGACCATTCCCTGGGGAGCTGTTCCAGTGTCCAGCCATCCTCTGGGGGAAGAAGCTTTTCCTGATATCCAGCCTGACCCTCCTCTGACACAACTTCAGGCCTTTCCCTCGGGTCCTGTCCCTGCTCACACAGGGCAGAGATCAGCAGAGGTCCCCCTGACTTCACCCAATGTTCCCCCTACACACTAAAAAGGTACAACCTCTGTACTGACAATAACATGTTGAAATTGGTCCTTCTCATTGCTGAAACACATTTTAGGTTGAAGTAATAATTTCATTTCATATGGTAAAATTTCCTTTGTACTTGCAATACTATATATAATGCACAGACATATAATATATAGATATATAACATATAGATACATATCTTACATATAAGACCATCTTGTCTTTATCTACAAAGTTTCCATCCAGAAGGGGAAAGAATTGCATATTTTTCACTTAATGATAGAACCACAGAATATCCTGAGTTGTTCACAGAAAATAATGATGGGTCCAAAGAGGCCTCTCTTCAGAAAAGGCACAAAACTTTCAGTCCTTGAAAATTAAATATTAATATTCTACCTCCTTTTTGTTTCACAGTGTCTCCTCAAGACCTGACCCCATCCCACTGACTTCCATTGGAGCTGAACTGCTCCCTACAGAGCATCTCTATGGGGTTGGAAAAATTAATCCCTCTCTTCCTTTTTTACCTCCCCTCTGGTTGTCTCTTCATTGAATATTTAAAGAATAGACCACATGGATAAAACAGCAGCTTCCCATCTTCATGCTGAACTTTGAGGTGTCATTAAGAGTTACAGACAGGCTCTTCCTCCAGGAGACCCCCAAACCCCAACAAAAAGCCTGGATTTATATTTGGTAAATTATAAATGAGGAGGAATTTTCGCAAGGCTGCAGGAAGAGCTGACAGCAGCAGGCAGCCAGGTGAGGTCCAAAGCTGTGGGATGCTCCAACTCTCCCCCAAAAAGGCAGCTGCACAACCTTCTGCAGATTTTTTGGCCCCCGGGGTGTGTTGGATGCTGTTACATATAAGGTGGTTTGTCATATGGCTGATCTTAAGTCAGTGTAGATCTGTGCATAAGATTAACTGCGTTACAGCAAGCTTTCAAATCACCATGACAACCCTGGGTTTATGTGCAAGATCATTTTATATATATATTTATTTATACATGCATACATATATATATATATATCAGCAAGAGTGTGCATGGCTCTTGTTGGGATAAATGAGGAATGATGGGTCCCCATTCCGAGGAACTTCCAAACTGATTCTGGCATCCCAAGGCACGGAGATGTCCATTCTGGCCAGCTGGGAGAGTGGAAAACAGACCACAGGCATTTTCTGCAATGATTTCAAAACTCAGCCAGGTGAATCTACAGTATAGACATGTGATTTCTGATCTTTTACCAGGAAAAAGAATGGGGAAAAAACCCACAAACCCAGCATCTCTTCCTCTAAATAAAGCTTACCCATGACGTTTTTCTCCCACATAAACAGCCGAGTTGCAGGATTGTTTATTCCCCTCAGAGCAAGGTTTGGTTGGAGATTCCAAAAGCAATGGGAGTGCCTTGCATCCGTGGCCTGAGCTCCAGGCATGTGGCACAGATAACCAGGTTATCTCCCAGGCAGGGAAATCCCAGGCCATTTCCATAATTTATAGATGAGCTCAGCTGAATGAACCCGACATGGAATTGTCACCGTCTGTTGAACAAACTGTGTTGAACGGTTGAACAAAGAGATATTTTCACATCTGGCATCACACAACAGAGGCCCCACACGAGCATCTGTGCAAAGCTGGGTCTGGTAATTGTGCTTCAGCACGAGCACTTCTGGTCTTTGACTGCTCTAAGTTGTCTCTTATCCAGCCTAGCTTCAACCAAACATTATTCTTCCTAATGCTGTGTGTAAAGGTAATCTAATAATTATCTTTCTTGCAAAGGATGTTTACAAGAAACCTTCTTTTTGTCGGGGAAATCACTCATTGATTCCTGTATCTCATAAAATGCACCTGAGACTTCTCCGTGGTCCAGGGGCTTAAATGTTATGGCCCAGCTCACAGCCATCCATTAACCTCTCTCAAGCCCTGAAGATGGGTTTCCATGTGCAGATCCCACGCTGGGAATGCTCCTTGGCCTCCTTTGGCTTGTACGCCATGGCCAGGAATTGTCTGGGATAGTGTCAACCAGAGCCAGCCCCACTGTGCCAAGGACGTGCCCAAAAGCCACCAGTGTGGAAGGACCAAGGGGCATCTCCATGGCACAATTCCATCCACAAGGTCAAGTTAGGTTGTGTTTATGCACTAATTTACACTGCTAGAGGGCTGGGTTAGATGGGATATCAGGAAGAAATTCTTCCCTGTGACGGTGGTGAGGCCCTGGCACAGGTTGCCCAGAGAAGCTGTGGCTGTCCCATCCCTGGGAGTGTTCCAGGCCAGGCTGGACGGGGCTTGGAGCAACCTGGGATAGTGGCAGGTGTCCCCGCCCATGGCAGGGGGTTGGAATGAGATGAATTTTGAGGTTTCTTCCAAACCAAACCTTGCTGTCATTCCATGATTTACACTGGGCTTATTTCACACTGCTGATGCACAGACCATTTCTAGGTATTATAAATGATGGCATCTCAATTCCTGAGGATGATGCCTTTCCTGGATGCTATTTTTTCCACTAATGTGTTAAACTATTGAAGCATTGCTACACTGGGGGAGAGGGGGAATGGGGAGTAAAACTATTTTAAAACTTAGCTCTTGCTTCTCTGTGTTATCATGGATCTCTGCTGCTTTTGATTTCTATGTACAGCTCAGTATCCAGGCAGTTTCCCACCCCATCTGCCATGAGGAGCTGCAATTCAGGGAATTATTTCAGTTTAAGATGGCTGCTCTTAGAGAAAAGAAACACATCCTGTGTCCTACCCTTAGATTTGGACTTTCTGTGTCCTTTTTCTTTCATCTGAAAGCAAAGTCCTTCACTCTCCAGGGATGCAGTTGCTCTCTATTTGTGAGCAGATGCAGCAACAACAAAAGGAGGATGCTCCTGCTCTGCCAGAACTCATTTTTTTGGCTGAAGGGACTACAAAGGGAAATTCTAAAGCTTCTGCTATTTGCAGACTAACTGGTCTTAATGTCTTGTGAACACTTGTGCCACCAATCTTCTTTAGGAGAAAAGGAAAAAGCTTTTTTCCCTCAAATATCCCTGACAATAAGCACAGAGACAACACCTGTGAAACTGTCAGGGTTTTCCTCGACTTCCTGCAGCTCCTGTAAAACCTCAGACCCTTTGTAAAGGGCCCTATGAAGTTCTGAGCCAGCCCCATCCAACCCTTTGACCTGACAACCTGCCCTGTACAAAGCTCAACGTATTTTACTGCTCTGTAGGTGCGGGGTGGAAAGGCAGAGCCACTCAAAACACACGAAAAATTCCAAGTTGCAACACAGAAACGGCTCCTGAGAGACGGAGAAACTCTTCAAAATAGCTCCTTGATTCATTAGGAACAACAGCAAGGTTGACACATCCCCCACGTTTCATCCCACCCATGGATTCATTACAGGCACCAGAGAGATTCAGGCACTGAGGAACTGAATTCCTTCCCCCACCTTTCTTCCCCACAAAGCCTCTCGCTGGGTTTTATCTGTAACTTCAGCAACAGCTTGAATTACTGGGGAACTTGACAAGGTGATTTATCATAGCTTGTTGCATTTTTCTCAAAACATCCCAAGCAGACGATATTATGATATAAAGGGGCGGGGGGGTGAAATAAGATGGAGACATTGTACACGACAAAAGCTCGTTATTAGGGCATCACAAAACAAAACAGAAGAAGATTAGGGGCAGATAATGACAACCAGTGCTGAAGACAGATGAAAAAATAGAAAACCAAGCAATTGAGTGAGCAGAGTATTACAAAAATAGGATGGGAAGGACCTCTAACCCATCCTTCCCTGGAGGCGGGTTCGGCTCTACCTGTGTCAGTCCCGACAGATGTTTGTCAGAGTCCACAGCAACATTAATGCCCTGTGCTAAGTAATCATTTGCAGAAACATCAGTAGAATTCTGAAAAGCCCCACACTGTGCCGCAACTGCTGATGAAACTAAATTTAAGAAGGAAGAAATAGCTTGCCATATTGCACAGGAATAGGAACCCCTTGCTGATAGAGAAAGAGCTGACTACACGAATTCTGGGAGCTTGGGGAGGGGGCTTAGGAAAGAAGATGTTTGTTTTCTCTCCAGAAGTGTCTCTGCTTTGGAATATTAGTCTCCTCTGAGATGGCACATGCTCATGACATCATTTTGCAGCAATATTAGAGACAACAATACCATATAGCCAGGTCTGAAATGTAAGATTAAAACATTTTCATTTTTTTTTACGCATCCATCTGGGAAGGGCTTCAAAACATCAGTGAGAAATACAAATTCTGAAAATGTACTTTGAATCCCAGAAATCTGGAGGGCAGGGTGAATTTGAGCTCACATCTCAATAGGTTGGCTTATTTATTTGGGGTGTGCAAACCAGTTCCAGCTCCAGCTGTTAGATCAGACCAGCACACAGTGCTCATTTTTGATCGCCCTGATGGGCAGCTGGAGCCCATCTTTTATGAAGGGCTGCAAAATCACAGAGGTACAAGTGAAGAAGCACTTTAAAAGCTGTAAAGCAGAAGAGCAGGTGGGTGACCTACAAAGCACTGTCTTCTTTTGGTGCTTATTTCACTGATCATCAGGGAAAGAAAAATAACTCTTTTCTTGAGCCAGTGGTGAGTCAGAATGAAACAAACACCCTCACCATCTACCTGAAAGATGTCTCAATATCCACCTGAAAGTCACAATGCTTGATGTTTTATCCCTGTTTTATCCCTGTGTCAGGGCCAAGGTGACACCTGAATTCAGCTCTAGCCCTCGATGGGTTACATGAAGCTCTGAGCCATTGGTCTGACCCACTTGAGAGTTCTTCATCCTTCATTTCATAATACCAATTTCACATTGGCACTGAAGTCAACACAGCTCCTCAAAAAGAAGAAATAGGCAAAGAAATGTCTAATCCATGACCAGCAGCATCTTCTGTAGGTGCAGATTGGCCTGCCCTGATCTGCCACAGTGCAGGTGGCAAAGGTTAGGAAGGACAAACTTAACAGCTCTTCCTTCAAGTATGTGGAATATATTCTTCTGAACAGGACATGATCAGATGTCAATTAGAGCAGAAATAACAAAGAATCACAGAATAGTTTGGGTTGGAAGAGACTTTTAAAGGTCATCTTGTTCCAACCCTCAGCCATGGGCAGGGACACCTTCCACTATCCCAGGTTGCTCCAAGCCCCGTCCAGCCTGGCCTTGGACACTTCCAGGGATGGGGCAGCCACAGCTTCTCTGGACAACCTGTGCCAGGGCCTCCCCACCCTTACAGGGAACAATTCCTTCCCAATATCCCATCTAACCCTGCCCTCTGGCAGTGGGAAGCCATTCCCCCTTGCCCAAAGTCCCTCTCCAGCTCTCCTGGAGTCCCCTCTAAGGTCTCCCTGGATCCTTCTCCTCTCCAGGTGAACACCCCCAGCTCTCCCAGCCTGGCTCCAGAGAAGAGGGGCTCCAGCCCTTGGAACATCTCCGTGGCCTCCTCTGGACTTGCTCCAACAGGCCCATCTCTTATATTTGCCCCAAATTCTCAGTATTAAGCCACTCTCCCACCCATTTTCAGCTGCACACCTTGTTTTCTGCCTCGATACATTCCTGTATCATTTGCCCAGACCTCCATTCCCACATTATCTCTGACCTGCCAATTCTTGTTTGGAGATAATTTATTTCTGCACCCGTAGGCAGATATTTGACAACATCCATGTTTCTTTTCCATCCCTTGCTGCAGCTACAGAGCCACAAATTCACTACAAAAAGACCTGTTAGGACTCCATAATAGATACTGTCGTGGTTTTGCTAAACCTGG
>WBMZ01002894.1:5198-42301 GCA_013400975.1 Atrichornis clamosus
GGAGAGGAGAGGAGAGGAGAGGAGAGGAGAGGAGAGGAGAGGAGAGAGGAGAGGAGAGCTTTCCCTGCCCTGCTGGGCACAGGGCACAGGCAGCCAGGCTGACAGCGGGGCTTGAGCCAAGGGGCTCCTCCTTGCTTGCTGTTGCTTGCAGGGATGGAATATCACATTATCCCCACATTACAGAGCTTCCCTGCATCATCTTTCCAGACAAACGAGTGCTCCACCCTGCCCGATTCCTTCAGTTTGCCTGGAAGGGCTCTCCCTTCTTGCCCTGTGGGCTGGACTCTCGTTTCCCTCCCACTCCTGAGCCCTTGAAGGCTGTGCCAAGGAGTGAGCTGGCACCGCTGGGCTGCGGCACGGCCCTGCCCCTGCCTCCCGCCCTGCGCGGCTCTGGGCCCGGGGCAGGGAATACCCCACCCTTTGGCTGGGGCAGAGGAGGCTTGGAGACTTGCTTTCATCCCAGCCCTGTCTGGGAAAGCTCCTGAACCTGCTCTGCGTCTGGGAGCGCAGGAATCCACAGCAAAGCTGAGTGTTGGCTCGCCTGAAGTGATTCCTGAAGGCAGGCTGGTGTCAAATACCCGGTGTCCACGTGAAATAATCATCCACGTGGCACCTGCAGTGGCTGCAGATTCAAATCACAGTTTGGAGCGACACATTGGAGTTTAGCCTGACAGAAAACCTTCCGAGTGCAAAGCAAGTGTCACCTGACCAGTGCCACACTCCTGAAACAAATAATCAGAAGCACAAACATCTCTGTCCCTCAGAGCAGCCTTGTGACACCAACTCTGGAGCCTGATGGGGGCATCCCTAATTGTTTTGTTACTGGTCATTTGAGCAAAGGAAGTGGAGGAGAGAGTGAAGCAGAGCCCAGGGCTGGAAAATGGAAATGACTGTGAGGAAAGGAATGTGGAGCTTCACAACAACTCAGAGTTGAGGGGGGAGAAGAGCAGGGTGAAGGGGGGAAGGAGGAAAGGCAGGAGGTAAATCACAGTGACAGGACAGCAGAGTCTCCAGAGCACAGTGTGTGGCATGGACACCCCCTCTGTCGGTGCCATACAGCCCTCGGCTGGCCCTGCCGGGCACGGCACTTCCTTCCCTCACCAGCCCAGACACAGCTTTTGCCAGGATGAGTCTAAGACGTCTGCTGAGCTCCTGCCCCAGGACACTGCTCAGAGCAGGAGGGAGAGCTCTGAAATCTCTTGCCAAGCTGGTGTCTGTGTGAGGATCACTGGTGTGAAGCCTCTGTGCCCAGCCCTGTGAGAGTGTGGGTGCAAAGACTTGCAGTGCCAATTCTCTCTCCCAGCATGCTAAACATGAAGTATTTTTAGAGAACCAAACAATCAAACTCTGCCTAAACATCTACCTGAGGAGTGACAGCAGCCTCCTGCCCTGGAACACTGGCTACAGACCCCTTCTTCTCCCTACAAAAGCAAAAAGGGGAGGCTGTGGGGTGCCCCCAGTCTCTGTGGAGTGGACACGCTGTGGATCTTCCCCAGGGAGCCGTGGGCCAGGCAGCTGCCCCCGGCAGATGCTGCAGCCTGGCAGCCGCCTCGCTGTCCCCCTGTGCTCTGTGTGCTCGGAGAGGGAGGGACAATCCCGGATGTGAAGGATTTACAGCCCTGGCAGACGCCGGTGACGGGCGATAGCGCGGTCGGTAATTTAAATAGTGCAGCCCGAGGCCGAGCCTTGCCGGCGGTCGAACACGGCGGCGGAGGCACGAGCCAAAGGCACAGCCCCGAGGCCCTGGCCCCAAAAGGGCTGCAGGAGAACAGGCCAGGCCGTGGCATCCTCCCCTCCCCAGGAGGCTCGTGGGCCTGGGAAGGGAGGAAACACCGGTGCTTTGCTCGAGTCCACCCTGGGAAGCAGCAAAGGGCCGGTGGGATGCATGTGGCTCAGCAGCCTGAGCTGGGGATGGCAGAACTGGGGGGGCCCTCACTAAAGCAGGCAGGAGCTGTCAGCAGGAAAGTCGCCAGGAAAGTCCCAATTCCAGTTCTGCCCTTGTGATGCAGCACTGCCCTATCCCAAAGCCCAGATTTCCTGCATGGAGAGGGAACTCTGGGAATTGTGGAGACCAGGTGCAGGCTCAGATCTTCACCGTTCCCTTGCTCCTGTCCGTGTTTGCATTCCCTCCAAGTAACTTCAGAGGAGACCTCACCCAGGAGGGATTAAATCACTTGCACCCTGGTTTATGATTTAACTCACTCTGGCTAAGCTGATACAGAGCGCTGCTTCATGCCCTGAAATTCACTGTGCATTTAGCAGGCAAAGTCAGTTCTTCCACTTTACAAACGTGGAAGGAACATACAAACCAGACCTGGACTGCCAAAGGAAGAACCTGTCAGCTCACGAGCTGCCTCGCTGGCATTTTTAAGGTATAGTATTTACATACTGGAAAGGAGCCAACCAAAACCTCTCTTAATAAATTTCTCCCTTACGTACAGAACAAAGTCTACTGCTTTGTGAAAATGAATAATTAAATTCTGAGGTTTGGGCATCTTCATTTATTGCTGAGATCCTGGCATCATCACTTTTCCAGATTTGGGGAAAATGAGAATAAAAGTCAATATAAGATGATGTACAAAAATAAGATTAGTCTGTTTACCCCAGACTAACTCTTTGGATAAAGGAAAACTATTTGCATGATTTGCATAAAATATGAAGGAGTTGATACTTTCCAATCTTGATACAGTTTTTATAAACCCTCCTCTCTTTTTTAAGCCCATCACAATTAGCACTCAGAGAATGTTGTCAATCTGCTCTTAACTACCAGTAAAAGTAGTTTAATTAACCAGTGACATTAACCAGGTTAAGTGCCAGGATTCAAGTGGATTGAAAGAAAAGCTGTTTGGATCATTACAACATGACTTCTGCTAGTCTGAAGGATCCTAAAATGGTGTGACAATGAGTGTGTTTAATGTATGTAGATGCACTGCTGAAAGGCGTTCCAGGATCTCTGTGGGCAAGTTCCAGAACAGAAATTAAAAGGGAAAAAAAAAAAAAAAAAAGAATCCCAAAGTAGCAATCAGCTTAATTTATTTAACAATTTTTTTTCCAAAAAAGAAAGAACCCAGTACAGAATGCATTGTGTTTCAGTTTGTCATTTTGGGGGGTATAAATCTTTCTAGACACTGCTATTTTATTGCTGGGCACTCAAAGTTCTGTTGCTCTGGGGACCTTTGGCACACGGTGCGGGGATTCCAGGACATGCAGCACAACCCCACGCTGCAGGATGGAGGCTTTTTCAGCTTAGCAAAGGTTTCCAGTTAGGGCAGGCAATAAAAACAACTCATACAACTCAGCTGAAAACCTACTTGGCTTTGGGATTCTGTCACATTGGACTATTGAAGGTAGAGACTGAAGAAGTGCTAATAGCAAAGCCCTACTCAAAAAAATTAGTGTATCCTTTGTGCAGAGGCAGATTCCCAGCGAGTTATTGCAGGGCTGGGGTACAGGGAAGGTGCCGAGGCAGCAAACACCCACTTCCAATAAAATTCAATATGTCAATGACTGAAAAATAAATCAAACTACTTGGCAAATAAAAATGTGATTCCGTGCCTGCAATGAAGCTGGCATTTCCCTGGTTATCTTCTCCAAGTCAGGAAGAAGAGACATAAATATGTATGTCATCAGAAATGGCAGCAATGTCTCTTTATCCTTCCCGGAGCAAATCAAGTGTAGGAAAACTCCTCCACAGTGGCCCCTCTCACTGAAGTGATGCCCTAAGCACAACTAAGTTTAGAGACATCAACCGAACTCAACTTTTACAAAATAAAACTTAACACACATAGGTTCAGGTATTTAACACTGCAGGCCATCACTTAAATCTGAACGTATTTCTATATTTTGGTTTAGCTGCCTGTTTTAAGTGCACCAGATGCTTTACTTTGAGCCTCTGCTCTCTCAAAAGATGTCTCAGCATCCTCTACACACAGGATTGCTAGAAACTTGGATATTGGTTCAGGACATGGCAGGCAAAAAATTCACGAGTTTTGACCTCAGCTTAACCCTTTCCAATTCCTATTCTTGAGTCTTAGTAATGCCTCGAACTTCTTTCACTCAAACATTAGTTTGGACCAATAAGGAAATCACAAAGCCCATCAGATCAAGAAAGCTCTTCCCAGGTTTCTTCATCTCACTCTCTTCAGCACAAGCTTTCAGGGACAACCTACCCACAGCTGTTGTAACTGGGGCTGGGAAACAGCTACTTACAGCCTTTTCTTCCCTGTTTTTCTCCTTAAGAAGAGAGTTGTTGCTTTTCAAACTCATTCTACAGCCTGAGCAGCACCCGAGGCCGAGGCTGCTCCCGGGGAAGCGTCAGCCCCGAGGATTCCCAGGTCTCGCTCCGCTCGGGCGCCTTTGTGGTTGTGTTGCTTTATTCCTGCTGCCAACTCCGTCCGTCTCCAGCCCTGACACGGAACCAGAGGCTGCAGCTGCCAGCACTGACACCACCACCCCCGTTAGTCCCCCACACTCCCCGTTTAAAGCTTGTACTGAGCACAGAAACTTCCAGAAGTATTTTGTTGCTATTTGCTGCTGGACGCTTCTCGCCCTGACTCCGGTCAACAGACTTGGCAAACCCCCGAATTCAGGGAACAACTGCATGGACACAGTCCTTCCCCTGCAGTTGGGGAAGGGCCAAACCCACGAGACAGCTGCTGGAAGCTCGAGGGCTAAGTGAGAGCCAAACAATTAATGGGATTTCTCATTAATCTTCAACTTCAATATATGTATTTTTACCGGGCAATTAAAAATCTGCACTATTTTTTCCAAGGTAAGAAAGTTCCATTCCTTTCATTTTGCACATTTAGACATGACAGAAAGCCCAAAATTTTTTCCCAGGAAATATTCTACAATAGACACATATTTTCTACTCTCAAATCACCACCCTTCTAGAGTGCTTTTAAGACAGATCATATTTAATATGAAAGTAGTAATATACTTTGATATGTTAGGACAAGGGGCAGAATTTAATTCTAGGACTGATTGTAGCTCACTGAGTGCACAGTTGGAGATACCAGGAAGTGGAAGAAAATGGAAATGTTTCTAGGATTAAAGCTCAAGATCTGAAACACACTGAAAAAACTAAAGGAAACAATCTCCATGAAAACTCAAATATTTGTTTCTCTGATACAGGCACTAAGAAGTGAACAGTGCATCACTGAAACACCCTGGGAATAAGTTTATCTCAAGAGAATGCATAATATAAAAATATAGAATAAAACCACAGAGCATCAAAAGGATCATGGAAGATGGACAACGGAGTTTTGAAAAAAAAATGATGACACAGAACATCTACAACGTACACACACACCCTGGGAGGTTTATATATGCTCTATATATATTTCAAAGTACACACAAACTGCCCAGGTGGCAGGTTGAGAAAATAGGAATACATCTTGGGAAGGTCATGAAGGAAAAAAAACCACAGAGGAAAACAAGAGTTATTTACATTCAATAATTCAGTAGCCTTTAACACCTCTATATACAAACAGGCTCTAGATATGTACAGACTGCGCTGGGAGCAGAGTGAAGTTATTCCAAACACAAAAGAAAAATACAAAACCCCTTGATAATTCACTTGACAAGCGTTTACAGGTTGCAGAGATTTCTCCATTTACAAAGAAAATACCACACACGGAATAGACAACTCCCATCTTTGGGGAACTTTAAGTCCTTGTCAGAGGTGTGTGTTCCCAGTGAACCACACAGCCACTGGAGAGACTGGAATACTTGCTGTGTGAGGGGGTTTTGAGGGGCTGTAATTGCATTTATCATTTCAGACATATCTTAATTATGAAACTAGTTAACAAGCCATAATTTAGTTGCTGTCAAGGGACAGTTAGAAAAGAAAACCCAAAAATTAGGTTTTCAATTCCCAAGTCAACTTAAATAGGTACCTTCCCCTTGTGCAGCACGATTCCAAAATCCACATGGCCCAGAAGCTGCTGCCATTTTAAACAGAGCATTCTCCTGTTATCAGAGCCATCTGTCCTTTAGAGGTTTTATACCCATTTCAGACCTACAAAGCATTTTGTACAATGCAGATCAATACCCCAAAAGCAGGAAAATACAGAGACGACCCTTGTCTGGCCTGGTAATTTATGATGTGACAGTTGGTCTCTTTTTCCTCTCTGGGAGGATATTTGTCTCACAGGCAGTGCAGCACAGGGACACCACTCACTCTTCCCTTACCCCATCCAGTGCTATTTACAGTCCTTTTCACCCCAGGCTTTATCAATAGCTCATGCAGGGAACAACCACCAAAGTCCACACCCCAAGCACCGAGTAGGAATTTTCAAGAGAGAAAACGCTGCAGTAGCTTGAAGGCTATTTTCTTTTTTTGGTGTTAACCTTTAAGGTGTTACAACAGTCCAGAGCCGTGGCTGCAGCTGTGTTAGTAACTGGATGGCAAAGCCAAGGCAGTGATGGTGGCAAGGAGCAGGCAAAGGAGAGTAAGTGGAGGAACAGATTTCTGGAATGGGAACAGTTCTTATGGATCCTGGAAATGTTCTCAGTTTCCTTCCCCTCCAGGGGACACAAGTCCATGGGAAGTTTAAGAGGTTGAAATAAAATAGTGTGGTTTGCTCATCAATACAGGGAATACCATATTTGCTCATCCCACCAAGGGGAGTGAGCACACCAGGCTGACAAGAGCACTTCGGAACTGAGTGTATTTAAATCATTATTTTTAAAAAAATTAAAAATCACTAATTGTCAACCTACCACTTCCAGAACCATTTTACTGAGGATCAAGACCTAAAATGTTATGTTACCATATGAGATGGTAGAAGTTGCTACACCAAGTAACAATTACGAAGCAGAGACAGGGCTGTCCCCTGAGCCTGCTGTTACTGGCAGTTTGGTTCGCTGTCTGCTGCAGCAGTAATCTGTCAACACCCTCCTCAAAATCCATCCCTGCTCCTGGAACGGGTGCCAAATGCATCCAATGGTGGGTACGGAACACAGGAACATCCTCCCCCACACCCTGTGCTCTAGAGTGTGCCAGGGCACAATCAGCTCCCGTGCTGTGACAGCACTCAGGCACACTTCCCCGGCTCCGGAGGATCCCCTAACCCTGACCACCTGCATTCCAGGTATTTACAGAGATGCAGCAGGTGCTACAGCAACGGGGAGCAGAGGATTGGTTCCAGATCTGTATTTCCAGTTAGTCACAAGCAAGAGCAGGGGATTCATCCCTCCTGACCAGTTCAGGCTGGGAGCTGAGGGAAGTGGGCAAACTTCCTTCCCTGCCAAGCAGGGGCTCCCTGATCACACCGAGCTGCCGGCACAGGCAGGAGAAACAATTCCCAGAAGGGAACTCACTTCAGCCTCAAGTTGTGGAGCTTCTGTCCCGCTCTTCATGACCCTTGAGTGGCTCACCGAGTGCTCCAGAGGTGCCACACCTGCAGGGATCCTGCTCTGGCAGCTGAGCCTTCCTTAAAAAACACACCGAGGTTTAGAGTTTAGTTCTTGCCTCGTTAGCGAGTTCGGCTGAGAGATTTGGGCTGCAAGACAGAAGCCTGGTTAGAGCAGCCTGGAACATGCCAAGTCCTGTCGAATTCCAATTGTACAGACTTGTTAGTTTTTTTGGAATATGGTGATTGCCTAAACAAGACTCCACTTCTTGTTAGTACAATAACTTTTATTTGACATCTACAAGATCATTATCTTGTAGTTTTTTGGACAGGTTTATACAATCTCAATTTTTCAATAGTGCAACCTGTGCAAGCAAGAAATGACAAACATTGTCCTTCACTTTCTTATAAACATCTACTATTATAGGCAAAACAAAACTTACCCATATTATAGATAAGTGACTATTCACATTTGTACATTACAATTTCTTTTAAACAGCTCCAGATAAACTCTACAATGTCTTACAACATATTAAACAGTATTCAAGTTACTGGGTAACAGAAACAGCACATACAGCGGAACCCTCAAGTGTTTCCCATTCTCTAATTTACAGCTCAAGTAAGGTTTCATCTTACAAGTGACAAATTAAATTACGTTAATGAAGTAAAAAATATAAGATTGTATGCGAGATGGAAGTGAATTTGCACTTAAGTTTCCATAACCACCTCAGATTAAGGAAATGCTTCAATTTAAGGAAAACAGGCATCCAGCCATCTTTGCAGTACACATTAGGAATACCATTAATACATTAAAAATGAACTAATTTTAATTTAAGATGTTTATCACAAAAAGAACATGTTGTAGACTCAAATATATAACCCCCAGGAGAGAACCAGAAAAAATGCAACACCTGGGTATAAACACTATAAAAATGCAATAACCAATGCTGTACAACTAAGATTGTGTTTCTCTCTGAATTCCTGTCTCGTGTGTTTATCCTGTCCATGCCCGTTTCCAAAGACATGCACTGTCAAACAGAAACTGGGAAGGAACCTGAATGCATGATGTGCAACCTCTAGGTTTCATGCTTTTATAAACTCAAATTGAAGAGAAAAACCCAATATATATTTTCTATATATATACTCAATACATGCATTCGAGATCTCCCACAGCAATGGCATCGATGCACTGCGTTAAACCCTGAGCACTGTATGACAAGATAAAAATAAAGCCTGCTTGGGGATTTTCAAGCATTTTCAAACAAATTGTGGTTTGTAGCTTAAAAGGCCAAAAGTAAAAGCAAACAGGAAGCACTACAGAGAGCATAAGGAAAGACAGATGCACCACCATAAACAACTGCTGGCTTTCAGTTCTACCAACCTTTTTAGATCTCTTTATTCCCAAAGTATTTGAGAGCACACAACTGAACTGAAAAAGTTATATTTCTTTGGAATCTGTCCCTGATTTTTATGCAAGTGATATGCTTTTACAGCCTTTTCCTCAAACACCCAAGTCAACACCTGTAGCTTGTCCTCTTATGCGTTGTTGAGGTTGGTGATGCTCTGGGGGTGGTGCTGCTGCCAGATCTGCTGCTGCTGCACTGCGAGCTGCTGCGACTGGTCGGACGTCGACAGGAGGTTCACGAGGGGTGACACACAATTTGCAGGAATGATCAAACCTGGGAACAGCAACACATCAATGGTTTCATAAAAAACCCAACAGTTTGTTCATGAAGACCTCAGGCTGATGATTCCGCCATTTCATTTAGGCAATGGTCAACAGTGACTGTTTCTGATGTCAAGTCTAAACAGCACAGCCACAGTTTCTGCTCCTCAGAGGTCCAGGTCACTACATCCTTTAGGTTGTGAAGCAGGAGAAAAGTTGTCATTTTGCCCAACAACAAATTTTATTTTCATGTTACTTGCTGTCACAAGAAGTCAGCTATTTCTGCTCTTCTAGTATCACAGAAGTTACATCACTATGAAAGTTTAAACATGGAAAAACCTAGTTCCAACATCCTAGAAAACTGTTACTAGAGGAGCTGCCATGATATTGGCACATCCACAGGAAGACCACATTTAAAAAAAACATCTGGAGAATGAAGTCCCTGTTTTGAGGGCTTCACTAAGAGGTTTAGTGAAAACACAACCATCTTAAAGTAATTCTACACATTTAAGTAGCTCAAAACCCATGAAAACAATTATTTCAAAGGCCTACTGTTCTTTGCCAAAAGTGGGAATAAGAGTGGAGCCATTATGATGTCAAGGCAGCTTGGGTGGAACAGGCTGTGTATGTTGTTTTTGCTGCTAGTAAATCGAAAGAACTGAGAGATGAAGTGTTCCAAAGCCTGGCTGAAAAAGAAACCTGACTTCTTTAACCTGCCTCAAAACAGTGTCTGCACTATGCTGTATTCTATAATTGAAGGAGATTTCTACAGCTGTACTTCTGCCCCTCCCCAGCAGACCCCTGGCAAGCCTGTTCTCCTGTAAGGATCTTTACACAAACTCAGCAGTTACAACTCCCCCTACTCCGAGGTGGCAGTAAAGGAGCAGACAATGCACCCACCTACGATCCTCTGCCCGTCTTCTGTCCTCAGGCGAACGATTTGCATTTTCACATTTGTGCCACTCACAGAGGCCAGAACACCTTCCACCTTTGTCCACACGCTCAGCACGGAGCCGCACAGCACGTAGTAAGTCCGGCAGCGGAGGCCCACCTCACACACCAGCCCCAGGCCTGCCTTCTTACAATTGCCTCTCCTACAGACAGAGAGAAAAGCTTTCAAAACGATTCTGCAGACAGAAAGGATCCAATTTCATTAAAAGTGAGACTTCAGGTCGCTGGTATCTGATCAGGGTTATCTCAGAAGCTCCAATATTAATCTGAAACGTCTACCAGTTATGCTGTTCCTCAGGAATTCAGCCCTCAGCTGAGTTCAGGCACACAAGAGGAACAGCTGTTTCTACCATCCATCTCATCTCTACATGAAGTATAAACATTCCCCCCCCAATAACATTTGAGCTATCAGACTACAATAATAGAACAGATCAAGACACTTCAAGCACAAGCTACTCCTGAGCCACTAAACTTCAGCTGAGGGTAATTTATGCATTAGCATTCATCTCACATATTAGGACTTTAGGGCAAATGCAAAGCTTGATGCCTTCCCTCAAAAGTTGGGCCATTTTTTTGTCATGGGACAATCTCCCTTAAGCAAGAAACACAGGACTTCACACAAGAACAGGAGCAGTGATAAAGCAGTTGAAGTGAAACGGTTTAAGTTAAAGCACCAGAGTGCACACACACACACTCACCAGTAAGCGTGGGTGCAGGTGTCTGCAGAGGAGTTGTACTGCTCCAGCCAGTGTGGCAGAGCATCCTCAGAAGGTACCTGAAAGAGTCATTCCAAGCGGGAATAAAGTAAAACACAACAAGACTTATACAGAATAAAAGCAATTTGGTCATTACCACGAGAAAGAAGGGAGCACCAACATTATGGTGGTGTAGAGAGGTACAGCATCCTACATTATTGTGATTTCAAACCATCTCAAAGGACAAGCAAAATGCTTAAACACAGCAGAACCTCAGAACTTTGTCAATAAAACCTGATCTGAGTTTCCTCAAGTTCTTACAAATTCAATTGTAGAGCTTAGACCCTAAAGAACCTTACTTTCTATTACCACACCACAGATAATTTACATTGAGAAAGAAGTTCAGAAATGGATATAGGAATAGGAATGCCAAAATCACGCAGACCTGTTTAAAGAGACCCAAATATAAGCTCTGCTCTGGAGGAAGAAGCCAAACTTACACATAAATACCAGAAAAAGAAAGCCCTTATAATTATTTTCATGTTTTCTTGAAGTTAAAAACAAGCATAATTTTGATGGTTACCTTCTTATATTTCTTTTTCAGGTCTGCACATGTTTCTAGTTTGAGTTGTTTCCCAGTATTTGGTCTGTATATTAAAAAAAGCTTCTTTTTAGGATTCACTTCTTTTACTAGAATTGCTGTTTTCTTGTTATTTCTTATCTGCAAAAAAAAAGACAAACCAAAAACTTCCTAAATTTAAACATGATGAGAGCATCTACTTTAAGTGATTCCATATTGTGTTCTTTACAGAGTAATCGGAGTGTGTAATAACACAACCAAGGACAATAATACACCTTTAAAACACAGTAATCCACTTTAACCTCACAGCTTTTCCTCACAGCGAAATCATGAGGTTTCTTGATGCAAGTTTAAATAAAAGCTATTAATTTGGGCTCATCATCCTATCAGAAAATATCCTGAGTAGCTAAGAGGGAGCTGCTTCATGCTCAGCATTAAAAATGAAACTTAAAATTAATTTTAATGCAGGACTCGAAATATTTTGCAAAACTAACAGTAATTACTTTGAACAGTAAGTTTTTCTGCTTGGCCCCCAAAACCTTCTCTAACATTACCCAAGAGACAGAAGAATCTCACCTGTAGTGATAAATAAAATCCATCATCTGGACCTGTCTGTTCTGCCCACATCTTTGTTGCTTCATCCCAAGACATTCCTCTCTCCACACTGATCTACAAGAGAGCAGTGCAGAGGTATTTGAGAGGCAACAGACTTTAAAACACTCCCATAGGAACTAAACACATTGTTACTGGCAAGCAAGTTTTATGAGTTCATACAGAGATGATACAGAATGAACTTACTGTGTACAGCTCTACATGTCCAGAGGTAGAATATCCAGGAGTTAAAAACTTCTTAACATCTGCCTTCCTTACTTTCTCATCCCCAGAGCCCAAATCTGAAAAGGAAAGCAGAGAGTTATTCTGTTTCTCTGTTCTCACTGAAGTTCAGAAGTACTCTGAAATTATTTACTCACCTAAGATGCCCATGTCATATCTTCCATTCTTTTTAGCATTTTGAATAACTGCATTTAACGTGTCGGAGAAGTACTGGAACAAAGCATTCTGCTGATGGACTTCCATACCAAGAATTCGATTCAGAAATTTCCCTATATTGTTATAATCTTAAAAAAGAATAAGAAATACAAGTATTAGGTCAACAAAGACTACTTTTGATAACCGCAAGCCCTCAATCAGTATTCAAGGAGTCTTTATAAGACTATTTAAATCTATTCTTTCACAAATGAAAAAAATATTAAGTTCTTCAAAAAAGGTCACTCTTTAGATAGTTACAAGTTCAGCTCTGTTGCTGGGAATCCACTGCGATGGCACAAGGTATTCCCAGTGACATCCTAGAGATGCACCAAACACCCAAGTACCTTTATCAAGCGTCAGTATCCCAGACCTGTCTTCTACATTTATCAAGCCCACGCCAATCAATCCCTGACGAACATCTAGGAAAGAGAAAGAAGTTAAATCATAGCTGCTTTGCCATCTAAAAATAACCCAATGAAGTAACAGCTTGTTTAGCCATAGGACCAAATTCCAAAACCTCTGACACTCTGCAATTCCATTACTTGCAGTTTCCACTTAATACATCAATAAGCAAGACACAACTTTGCCTTTTGTCCCTCCAGGAACCACAGGCAGGGAAAACCACCAATGGCACCGTGCACAAGGTATTACAACAGGTAACAGGAAAATGAAGGTAAAGACCTGTATATAATATACACTGGACTAGCAGATACAGAACATTGCTGATATTGAGAGCTCACAGATCTGGTTTCGTAGGTGAACTTCAACATTCAAGCAAGGTGCACTGACTCCCATTGGGTGTTACTCCCATCTGTCCCAGCTGATCATTTTAAATAGTAACAATGTTTCATAGCACTAAAATTATTTACATTTTCTGTATACTGGAGAAGGATCAAAAGGTAGCTATTGCAGCCAATGAGTTATCTTACCTTTGAAGAAATCTCCAGGAAAATCAGGAGGAGGCGAGACCATTGGGGAGTCCAAGTTCACAATGGATTTCATAACAATCTCCAAAGCATTTCTGCCATACTGAGTTAGAAAAAGAAAGTTGCTCTATAAGTGCGATCCAGTGTTTGTGCCTCAGCTCCAAACCCACACGGTTTAACAAGTATTTGTAATTCACAATGAAACACTTTTCTGTGCAATAGTAAAGGGAATTGGTTAATACCTTTATGTAGTATAGTTTATAATTGAAAACAGTCCAGTCTTAGAATAATTTGGCAGTTCTAATTAAGAATGTTCATTGTCACTTAAAGGACACACACCATTTACATGACACTTTGATTGCTTGCAAAAGCAGAAAAGAGATTCACATACACATGTGTTCCACAGGGCTTAACAAAGAATTATGGAAGTTTACTGGTTATCTTAGAGGCTTCCCATCAGACCGTGACATAATTAGAGATGGAAAAGACCCTTCCTCAACAGGCCATTTGTGGAATAAGCACCACAGCATAAGTTTTCCAATAGAGACAGAATTATCACCTTGTTGTCAAAATTGAATCTGCTGAGGTCTCGAGTTTCTGTGGCCCGTCTGTCCCCATGGGTGAGAGCTCCCTGTTAAGAGACACCATTGTCATTAAACAGAGCTTTTAAGAAAAAGAAATTTGCATTTTCTCAAAGGATGGATCAGAAACCTCTTGAAACATCTTACCAAGCTCTCCAGTCTTTTTGCAACTATAGATGCAAATCTTTGCTCTCCTGCCAGTTCAGAAATGAGGAACACGTACTCTGGAGCAGTCACTTGATTGGATCTATGAGTTCTTCCTGGATAATTAAGTAGAAGCACGTATGTTAAATTCTGCTTCATTGAATATTTCTAATAAAATATGAAGAGCAGGGAAAAAGCTGGAACTTAATCCTGCTTAAAATTAGTTTCTGATGTAATACAGCCAACAGAAGGCAGGGCACAGATACTCTGGAGTTGTGGCAGTTTCTATAAAGACACTTCATACATGAATAAAGCTGCAGTGTAGGCTGTTTGCAAGGTTTCTTTCAAAACTTTCAAGACCATTAGCTATGACCACAGAGAAAGACAATTCTGTTCGTGGGTAAAGGACACTGGAGGGGTCCTTAGGAAGTTGCCTACTCCATCTGATTTTCCATGAGTTAGCAGTGAATTCAGTCAGTATTACCAAGTCTGCTGGGAAGGATACAACCAAAGTTATTTACCAAACTGCTGTATTGCTCTGTCTGCACTCCAGGGCAGCTCCAGAGTCATGTGAACCCTCCGCCGCTGGTTCTTGGCTCTGCGGTCTGCTTGCAGGGATATACCAGAGCTGGCAGCCTCAGAGATGATGGCAATGTTCTTTTGGTAAGAAAACAGCTGTTAGTTAGCCATAAATCCAAGACCAAGCTTCAGTTTTCAGTTTCTAAAAAAAGATCCTGTTTTACAACTATTACCAAACATGGATCTGAAATGGTTTCACAGTTACTTGGTCTTTCTATCACAAGGCAGAGGGAGAGGAGAAAAGGTGTGGCTTTATCAGAGTTGGAAACACTAATGAATTTTTCTGAGTGAAAGGAATGAGTTTTGCTTTACTTTTCAACAACAACTCCCTGTGCAAACAAAGAAAGGCAGCACATGCTGCAGCCTTCCCAGAGGGCAGGTCTCCCTGACACTGGCCTGTACTTCAGAAGGAAAAGGGGAGGGACAAAGACTTGTTCCAATAGTGAGCAAAAGAAAAGCCAAAATGTTGCTGCTAATGCTGTACAAGGAAGAGGATCTGGCCACTCCACTGCCTGAATGCACTTGCCTTTAAAGAATGTAAATGTTTGGACTGTGCACAAGTCACTTACAGGAACTGGAATCTTTACCCTCAAGTGTCACAACAGACCACACAAGTTCCACCACAGCGACATTTACTCCATTTGCCCTCTTGTGGCAGCACGGCCCAAGTGAACCACTGGGAAGGGCTTTTTTCCCCTCCTTTTATCAGATTAAATGCTACCATTATTCAGGTCAGGATTTTCTTTCATAGTGCAATGTAAAGGACAAAAGCCATCACTTGTCCCAGCGTTACCTCTCAATCCTTGTTAAGGTTAACAACCTCCACCTTTTCCTTTCACCCCCCACCGAAAGTTTTCACATGAAGTCAGTGGTCTTCCCCATGTCACAATTTAATTATTTCCTCTTGGAAGGAAAGGTGCACAGTAATCCAGATCATGAATCAAAGTATATGAATCACGAATCTGCCTTTCAAACATGTATTGTTTTACAAAACCAGTTTTGGTTTGGCACGGGGGTGCACACTAAGCACAGGCCTCTGAGGTCACCCAGACTACAGCCTGACCTTTAAACACAGATTTGAGACACACTGAACTGAACACACTAATTGGAAAAATAAAACACAGCAGTGAACAGAAAAGGTTTACCAACCAGTACTTACAGTACCTACAAGTCACTGTGGGATAATGACAGAGCCACAACTTGAATAACTTAGTGTTACTATGGCATCTGGCACAGGATTTTTTACAACCTCTTATCTTTAAGGATTACCTTATCTCCATCCATGAACCTCTGCTTTTCCGTGATGTTCAGGATTTCAACGGGCACGTCGAGTTCAGACCTTGACTCGTAAGATATGCTGCCATCATCATTGCTCACAACCCTCCCCTTGCGGCCTGTCATCTTTAAAAGGGAACACAAGCTCCTTGTGTATTGTGGCAATACCAAAACTACTCCAGGACCAAAAGCTCCAAGTAACGTTGCTATTTATTCATGTACCCACCCTAAAATAGACTCAGTAATTTATTTCAAGGGCAAAACTACGTTAGAAAACCTGAGTTATTATTTTTTGTCTGATGCCATTATCTGCTATGTGGAAAATAACAGAGCATATCTATGTAGAAATGATGCAGTATTATGCTACTGTTCATAAGTGATTTACCAGCAGAAACTAAAAAAAATAAACTACACAGACAGCTTAGGCTGTCACCAATTTTAACAGGGTCTCTTAAATCACAGTGATGATTCTACTTGATAGAGACAGGTAGCTTAAAGACACGCTTCTGAAGTTACTACCAAAGAGAGAATAATTAATCAGGCTTTTCATTAACACATAAAGGTTCTTAATCTACACTGCCTTGGAAGATGACTAAAGCTCCTGTCTGTTTAATACACACCAGTTTCAAGTTGACTACAGCCAGTTAGAGAAATAGACCACTAAAAAGCAGAAGAGAAACTGGTGTGATTTACCCAACAAGAAACTATCAGTCTCAGAAATAATCTGTTCACCCATTCAGAGCTCCTCTCTGTGTTCCAATACAATTTTCAAGTTTCTCTTTCATTCAGAGGCATCCAGCAGAGCAACTTCTACTCTCATTCCTGTGAGATTACTGTCTAAAACTGATAAACAACCTCTTTAAAAACGTATTTTTTTTTTCTACATGTGAACACCAGCCTACCTCTGCAACATTTTCAGGACCACCCAGTTCATCTATAAGCTCATCCAGTGTATTAGGTGGAAGATCTTCAGCCAGCTTTTCCAGTTTATCCAGCAGTTCTTTCTTCATTTGTTGGGCCCTTTCAACAGCATCCTGACTCGTTACAAAGCTGCTGTTTGTGTTACTGTTTGCTGAAATTTAAGAAAGACTCTTTGAGATTTAGAATTTTATTGCCTAACTGCTAAGAAATGAATCAACATCAAAGAAAGTTGTTCTTACCAGACGTGTTGGTACTAGCAGTGGTGGTACCAACAGTGGAAGTGAAACAGCTGGGTCGTTTGGATCCCAGACCAGAGGCTAGTAAGGCACTTTGAATAGAATCTGGGTCTATGCTTTTCTTCTTTTTCTTTTCTTTATTTTTTTTATGCTCTTTTCGAATCAACCAGGGATCTAAAGTTAAATACAAGTTTCAAACATTTACTAAACAGCCATCTTTCCCTCTGAAAAAAATACCTTCTCATTGCCTAAAGCGACTTATAAAAGTCTGGATTCCAGTGTACAAAAATCTAATTGAAGTTTTATGTTCTATTACTAATTGCAATCTTGCTGGAACTAAACTACATGCAAACACTTATTTGTGGCTCATTGAAATGTTTGGAAAGACTTTCTGTGTCCTATCTGCAAATATAGCTACTTGCTTGATAAACACCTAAACTGTCTTACCATCTTCATCATCTTCACTGGATTCATCTCTGAATGGGTTGAAGTCATCATCGTCTCCAGAACTCAAAAATTTGGAGCTCTCATTGTCACTTTCTTCATTGTCTGAAGCATCAGACTCACTTTCACTCTCATCAGAGCTGCTCCCTGCAAGGCCACCTGTTTTGCGAGCTTTTTTGGCTTCTCTGCTGATTTCTTCACCTAATTCCATCATCCCAGAAGAAAAACATGTTAGTTTAAACCTTATAATCTACATACTTTGAGGTTTGTTTTACCATCCAAACTAGAAAAATTCTCAACTTCTAAAATCAGAACTGTTTAAGGGAATTGAAGTTTTAAGCAAGACCTCGCTCTCAAGTTTTTTATAATCACCTAGTTTTGGATAAAAAGATAATCAGTTTAGGAAGAGGGTGGTATTAGGCTTCTCTAACTGAGCCTCAAGAATAAGAAAGCATTTATTGGTGTGACTGCATCATGCAAGGCATTTTGGGATATAGTCCCATAACAGATCAATCCAATCTTGAGCAAAATATAACAAAAATTTACAGGTCATATTGCTTCAGCAGCAGTTTTAAAATCTATTAACGGCATTCTCTAACAACAGTCTTATAAGACCTGCAATACATGGTCTTTCATGGATGTCTGTACAGACATTCCTTTTTTTCCCCATCAAGTTCACTCCTGGGCAGCTCTGAAGCACCATTTTCACTCTGGCATTAGTGTAAGAACTTCAGCATTACCTTTTCGTTTCTTTATTTTGTTCTCCTTGCAGGGGCTGTCTCGGGGTGAGTTGTTATTACTTTGAGCAGTCAAATCAATTCCCAACAAGCTAAACAGCTTCTTCCTGTCGGGAGCTGGAAAGTGCTTTTCAATAAGAGACTGGAATACTCCTCTGTTTAAGAAAAAAGAGCTGCTCAGTGGAATTTGCATTTATTTAAAGTACAAACCTGTAACATTTAACAGCCTGTTTAACTTCTCTGAAGAATGACTCCTTGTGAGTGCACATGGGCACTCTGTTATCACCCACATTACTGTATTTGCCACCTTCTTAAAAGCAGCATTTATTTTACAGCACTGTTAGAACTTGTTAAATTTGTTTTTGGTAACAAGTGGTATTGCTACTGCCATTTTTTTATTGCTCAACTGAAGTAACAGATTAACTTAATTTATTAAGATCTTCAGCAAGGCAGCCTCAGGATTGGCTCTGGCCCATCTGATCAAAGAGAGAAGTCATGGTTTGTAACTTGCTCTGGTATAAATGCAGCACACATTTGGCAAGTCTCCCTGTCCTCCCAGTTTGAATAGAACAGTACAAGATGTTCACACCTGAAAACATAATTTTGGAATGCCAGGAGAACTAAGAACTAAGCAATGCCTCACCTGAGCAATGCTGCCAGGTTTTAGGTACAGGCAGCTTCAGTAAAGAACATCAGTACTAAGGGATTTCCAACTTTCTGTGCACTGATGCATGTCTAACACACAAAAGGACAAAGGACTACACACACACCAAGCTGGATGAAGTTTAGTTTTGGAAAGAACAGTTTTAAAACTTCAGTCTTACTTTGCTGTAGAAACAAAGTCATTCAGTTCCCCACCACCTTCCTCCAAAGCTTCCAATGTTCTTGCTTCTCCTGTCGACTGCAGGCCAATGACAACACACTGAAGGACAAACGAATACCAGACACTGTCACTAAGACTCAGCTGCAAGTCTGTTTTGCCTGAATTTCTGCTGTTAAATACCATCAAGTACAAAACCACGCTACTACTATGGCTAAAAATATTATCTGATAGCTTTACTTTTAAGAAAAACATTTAAAAATAGCTCTTGATCTACTTACTTTGCCATTCTTGATTTCCTCCCGAGCCAGCTGCACCACCCTCTTCACCTTAGATGCTATGCAAAGGTACTTGAAAAACCTCTGGTGAGCTGACCAAAATTGACCCCACATAGACTTTTTCATTCGTTGCTCTGCATCGATGAGATCGGCCGCTTGCTGAAACCTCTCTCGAGCACTGACCCACTGAACAAGGAAAGGAACATTCAAGTTTCAACCAGCTTCAACCTCTCAGAACTCAATAGAGAAAGTCAATTTTCAAAGGGGTTCTTACCAGTTTCACAGATTTATTGTACATTTTAACATATTCCTGTGAAAGCAGAACTTCATCAATTTTGAAAGTTACACCTGAAAAACTCAACTGTCTTGCTATGTACATTCCTCTCAGCTTCATATCCATAGCAACTATTTCCATGGCACCAACACCTCTGAAATAAAGGAACAAATTATATTAGAATTTTCAAGAGCCAGGATTTGTTAAAAAAAAAAAAAAATATCACCCCAAAACACAACCCCAAGTGCTTTAGAAGAAAACAGCAAGCTTACAAATGTGAAGGAGTATCTTTCCAAAATCATTTGAAATGTAGCCTTCAGATAAAACTGTATCCCTGCCTTGTAAATATTAAGTGTAACCTAAGAGGCAAAATAGTTGCTTTTTTCCCCAAATGTGTTAGGAGACAGTAACTTATAAACTGCAATTGGATAATGAAGTTGGTCCTAATATTAGCAAATTCCTGCACTGTAATTTTATAAGATTTAAAATAATACAAACTGCATTAAGTTACTCAGATTTATGCTGGTATGAAAATTATATAATTAGTAACTTCAGTTCTCTTCAACAGCAACACACCTTGAGCAATACCTTGAGAGCACAGAAGTCACCTGCAAAACAGGTGACTTTCCTACTCACATGCTTGGGGCTCTAACTTCATTATTGCTTATTTGATTTGTACTCAGTAATGAAGTGAGACTACACTTGCAGAGTCTAAAAAACCATGCATCATATAGGTGGTAAACAAGATGTACACTAAGCCCTGCCAGGGCATTCTGAAGTGTTCAAATTTTTTTTAAGTAAGCAAAACACATTTTATTAAGATGCTCACCCACCAGAGAAAGCAGCAGTGGTGTTTTCTACTGACCTCTCGTATTTAGTATTATTACTGTGTTCTGAAACACCAAGTACCTTGTAACAGCACAAAGAATTTCCCTGAACTGGGTTCTTATGCCACTAAGTACAAGATTTCCTCCTGTTAAATTGCCTAAGATGAATGCATAAACATTAGAGGCCTTCTACAAATAGTGAGCCATCAACTGCACTAAGCATACTCAGTACAATACAGGGTGTTTTCATGGGGAGCAGTAAAGTATTTTGCTTTCCTAACACCCACATTTCTGAGAGAGCTCTTTTCCCAGAAAGCTTTTAAAGCTCTCAGAATTTTCTGTGAACAAGGGAAACATCTTATTTTTCAGCACTTATGATAAATTACATTTTTGCTGGATTTAGAAGCCAGAGTTCTTAGTGTGACAGGATATGTTTGCAGAGGACTTTGAAATATTACCTTCTTTCAACAGCCTGAATAAAGTCACTGAATTCCCTAAATGGAGTTCCTTCACCCCATATTCCAAGACGGTTCATATATGCCATGTTTCTTGGCTCAGATGCACCTAGGAGAAGAACACAGTCTGTACCAGTGCCAGCAAAACCACACAGAGACACCGAATGCAAACCCAGCAGTACATACCTGTGGCACTGGCATAAACAACTCTGGCTTTTGGAAGTTTATTCTGAAGTTCTAACACAGCCAGACCTGTCTTCGTTGGTTTTGATGAACCAACAGGACACAGATTCTTTGCTTTATGACACTCATCAAATACGATCTGAACCGTCATTAAGGAAAAACTTTGTCCAACTTACTCTTAGAATGGAGAACTACAACAGAAGGCAAGAAAATCTAACAGTTACAACACGTGGCAGCAGGATATTGTAAACTCAGGAAGACACTAGTAATTTTTCACTAAAAACTTTGGAAAAATATTTACATAGTATTTAAGAGGACAACTGCCAACATGTGAGCTCTTGACAAGGCTGGTGATACTCAAAAATATATGTTTAAATAAGTCACTGTAGAAAATATCAGTGAAAATTTAAGGTTCTTAAGGATAACAGATTAATTTTATGGGTTGGATACAGAAAAAAACAGAAGCTTCACTCTTGCACCAGAGCTGTGTGGCAACAAAGTTGATGGTAACATGTTTGGCACAAAGTTTGTAAAACTGCAAGTCTAATGTCAGAACAGGTACAAAATTGATTGCCATTACAAATAAAGAATACCTACAAATCTTTAAAGATGTGAGTTTAAATACCAACTTGGTTACAATCAACTGAACTCCAGACAAAGGATACAACTCCATCAAAGTCTTCACCACACCAGTGAAGAAGCTGCTTTAATCTGGTTTTGTATTTACCACCAGACTGACTTTCCCCAATAAGAGAAGAATAGGTAGCAAATATGACACCTTTCTTCACACTTCCATTATGTTTGGAAGAAATCTTCCCATACTTGAACTGCAATAAACAGAAATTACAGAAATTAATCAAAAGAGACCCCTCCTCAATCCCACCTATAGATGATTAAGAATGCTGGAGGCCTTAACTTTAAAGGTGTGAACACTTGGAATCACCTGTGTCCCCACATCATGATCAGGGCACTGCTGGCATAGGGCAATGTGGGTAAGGGGTTATACAGGGCCTCACTTAAACATATACTTAAGGACAACTAAATCTAAGGCTTCAAAATCTTAACAGATACATCATTTGGCTACATAGTTTCCTCAATTTAAATACACTGAGATGTTAGTTTCAATGTATCTCTTTAGAGCCAATGCCTCAATCGTATTTACCGCTGCTACAAATTATTATTTCTAAAGCTTTATTTTAGAAATTAAGAATTCACAAAGCAGAAATACTAACTTAAACCAAACTTTAAGTTCAGTGAATTCAACCAGTAATCACACTTCACAATTTAAACAGCTAAAATCCAGAGCAAAGGCAGTGCCTCCAAAAATAACTGCACACACCGCTCACTGCTGCTTTAATAAATCACTGAGCAAGTCTATTATTCAAGTATTACAGACAAAATGCATCATATATAAAATGTGCACTGAGAGATAGAAAGGAAAAAATTCAAATGCTACAAAGCTTTAAAGACGTAAAGAATATTTCAACTTCTAGAAAATACTCTACTAGTAGTATCAGTAGTGGCTCGAAGAGTAATTTAAAAAAAACCCCACACATGCTAAGACTTAATCCTACAAGGGGCCTATTTACATGATTAACTTAAAGCTCTGTATGGTTCTTTGCAAGATTAAGGCCTGTCAAACAAGACCTAGACAACAAATTTATTGAAATTAGTACATTCTTGGTCTTAAAACAGTCAACATGCACAACCCGTCACACAAGCGTACCTAAGGGTTTGCCTCAACTGTACATAGTAAAAAGTTTCCACACCTTGTTTAATGAATGCACCAATATGTTTTTTGCTCCAATATCTCTCAAATCTCTTTCAGCATCATATTTCAGATCATTTGACACGCTAAACCTGAAGATATAAAACAAAGCATATTCTGTAAGAGCAGAAGTTCAAAAAGCAGTGATAGAAGACAGATGACCCTGAATTTAAGTCATAGAGTCACTAGAGTGTCTGCTCTAACAAATCCTGACACACTTACCAGACTGCTCTTTTTCTGCCTAACAAGTAATTTTCATAGATTATTCCAGCTATGGTCCTTCCTTTTCCTACACCAGCACCATCACCTATCAAGAATCCAGCTCTGTCTCCATTGGGCAGGAATGTTTCATGTTGCTGTAGGAGAAAGAACAAAAAACTTGTACCCATTCTCCAGAACACATCACTGTGGATTGTCACAAAAGAGCAAACATAAGAAACATCCTATTGGAGGAGACCAGTGGTCCAAGCAAACTCCTGGCAGCAGGAAGAGGGGATTTTATTTAGGGAGAGCATAGGAACCTAACTGCATTATGTGATCCATTTTTCCCTGTCTTACTTCAGCAACCAGAACTGCTCTAAATGTCTGTCCAATTCTTTCTGTGCCTCTTCCCTAACCCACTGATATGCACCTCCACAGCCTTTGGCAGCAGCAAGACCCAGACATCCACAGCCTGTGGAAAGCAGTATTCTTCTACCCATTTTCAACCAATCTCCTGTCAGTGTCACCAAGTTCTGCTTTGCTCTTGGTTTTGTGGGCTATCAGTCACTCCTTGATTACCTTAACCTTGATTTAATTCCCATTCATTTCTCTCCTCTCCAGCCCCAGGTGTCTCAGCAGTGTTATGTCTCTTTTCATGAAGCAACTTTTTCCCTCCTGTGACCTTTCTAGTTGTCCTCTAACTCCACTACCTCCCTCCCCAACATGCAGAGTGCTGCACACACATCTGGGGTGGGCACACTGAAGTTTAACTTCAGCAGCAAAACAACACCCAGTCTTGTTCTCTGTACCCTTGCCAATGGTATCAAACAGGGCTGGCTTTCTCAGCCCGCTGCTACTGCAGCCATTAAGTTATTTCAGAGAAATAAAAGTGACTAACATGTTCTGAGTTTTGAGACAGTTGCAGATCAGCATCATGGAAGTGGTTTAGAAAAAGCTTTCCTAGGTGTATTACCTCACATTTATCTGAGCTGAAGCTCACCTGCCATCTTCTAATGCAACTCAAACCTTTAAGCTCTTATTTTTTTATCTCCTTGTAAAACTGACATAGCTGCACTTGTCAGATAGAAGTTTCTCTTCTTAAATTCTCTGTTAGCTTTTAAGCTGCACTGATGTCTGGCATACCTGGGCTGCATAAGTGATTGCTTCGAGTTGCAAAGCTGACAACCAGCCACTGTCAATTGTTTCTTCTGATATTGATGTCTGGTACCACACATCAGGAGGAGTCACACTGGATAACGAGCTAGTTTCCACTACTGGGTCGGGATGACGTAGACCAATTTTTACTGGTTGAGAAAGAAGGGAGAAGATGAAAACACAATACAGAGTTCTATTGCTGCAGCAAGTTATTATATTTACCAAAACATATTACAATTGTGATTGTGAAGGCTGAACACAACAACTATGTTTCATTGCAACAATCTGTCAAGTGTTAAACTGCACTGCATATGAAGGAACACAATCTGAATTTTAACTGCAATCTTAACTTTCTCTTCTCATCACCTTCCCCCAATTTTTATGAAATGAGATAAAATTCACTTAACAGAAAATTTAAGAATGTGTGCTTGACTTGTTTGAGAAAAACCAGTCTGAACCTTGCCTTCCTAAAAGGCCAGAAGCAGCCTCAGGATGCCAGAATCACAAAAGCAACATTCTTCTCACTATTTATATAGTGCCATTTTTAAGCAGAATGAGAGGAGAAAAGATTTAGAACAGACATGGTCTAATTGCTGACAGATCTCATCAGTAACAACAAAAATTAACCCATTTAGCTACAAACTCCATGAAAAAATTTTGCCTTGCTTTTACAGCAGGTCAACAGTGTATTTAGGAAACAAGAGAACAGCTTGTTGTCAATGGGGACAATAAAGAAGACAAGGGAGAAAAAAGAGGAGATGGCAATTAACAGCAGGAAAAGATCCACTTAAAAAACAACCAAGAGCCAGTTCTTAGTCTGTCAGGAACAATGCAGGAAGAATGTGCTTAGGGTGATTTCACACCAAAAGACTCAAACTAGATTCCTAAGTGTAGAAATGAGCACTTAATTCCTTTACAAAATTTCCTCTGCTGAGGTGCAAGGCATCTTAACAGAGGTAAAAAAAAAAAAAAGCCTGATCTTGGTTCATCAGTTGTATCTGTGAAAGAAGTACTGCTCAAAGATACACTAAAGAATTCCTCTCCTATTTAAAAATCCACTTATCTTCCAAATCTAAGCGCTACAGAAGATAAATTTCCTAGGAAAACCCACAACATATTCAGGCCCTTTTAACTTCAGACAGTATCTGTTTTCTGTGTTAGTAATTACAAAAGAGTAAATAAATTAGCACTCAAAGCATTCAGCCTTTTGATGTCACAAAACATCAGGTCGTACATTTTATTGGCATATATTCAGCGTAAGTCTCTGCATGGCCCATTTCTTCTTCATCTTCTTCCTCGGGTTCCTCCTCTTCTTTTACTGCTGGCACTTTCTAGAAGAGAGAAATACCTGTGTTAGTCAAACAGCACATTATTAATATTCTTTGTCCTCGAAATTAACATGAGAAAGGAAATGAGGACAAACTTGCACTTAAATGTTTTAGCACATGTAGGGAACAAACCAGTAAATAACTGGGAAAACTACAGACAGAAATATGGATTTCTTACACTCTGAACAACCCTCTAAAGACCCAAAGTCAGGGAACTTCCTCTCCTTTGCAAGGAGATTTAGTACTCCAAACTCAAACAAGCAGAATTAAAAAGAAACTCTCCTTACAGCATATTAAAATCAGACTGTGACCTAAAGAAAACTGCCTTGAAAACACAACCCTAACGTCCAAGTTACTCCTCTGAAGTCTCCTACAGTTTCACATTCATGACATCATTTCACAACTTTATAGTTCCAACAGTCACAGTTCTATCCAGTATTCTCAGAAACACATTTTTTACTGTGACCCTGATCAATGTAAATAGACATTTGTAAAGCACTTATTAGATGAAAAATCAAACATCTTCCATAATTACTAATGTTTCATACAAAAAAGTGATCTGAAAAACCGTTCTGTATGCCAGCCACTGAGGAGCACAGTTCTTCCCAAACTTTAGCCTGAGTCTAACTTTGAGAAAATGCCAAAACTCAAGTGTTTACAGCATCAAAATGTAATTTCATTACATTTAGAAAATTGAATGATACTCAATTTACATCTTCAATTCAACTGCCCAGAAGAACAGCCATGCTAGAGGGAAGTATTTTAGTTTCCTCATTGCTAGTTATTTTAAAAGAAAATGTCTTAACCCAGAGCAAGTGATATGCTTATCTTTCATCAGAGCACACCCTTCTTGGCCCACACAAGGCTCTAAAAGGACAGTAATTTCTTGAAATTGTCGTTTACTATCTAAGTCTGCTCTACACAGCTGTTAACTTCAGTCACCTAACCGAGTTTCAGCTAGTGGAACAACTGACCTTTCCAACAAACAGACGCACTTGACAATTCCACCACATACATGAGAAGTATGAGTAACTCCTGAAACTGGTCACAACTGCTTGTGGCCAGCAACACATTCATTTGGCAAATGAACCATTTGCATCACTTACCACAGTAGGTGAAAAACTTCTCATTTTAATATCATTTATCCATATTCTTGCTACCTCTTTTGTGGAAGCCTCCTTCTTCACTGCACCATTGCTTAGGTCAGCTACAAAAGAAAAGCTGTGGTTTACAGGAATTCCCTCCAAATATCAATTCAAATTAACCTGCTACTTTATTAACAAACTGGAAGTTTAAAAAGTATCTAGTAGTACCCTGATGCTTCAAGAACACAACCATTACTTCTGTCCAAAATAACAAGTCTGAGCAAGGAGTTAAATCCTGTTATTCCTTTGACTGAAGGAACTTCCCGTGCAAGACGACCATGTCTGACAGTTGTGTATAAGTTTCAATTAAAAAAAAAATAAAAAATTTGACCTTCACTAAATCTATACACAGGATTTACAACTCCTCCATTTTGAGAGCCTTTGAAGTTTAACAACCAACCAGAAAGGCCAAGGTTTCAACAGAAATGAACTTACTGGTGTGGTGGCACTTACCACCTTAGGAGAAACTACCATTTCTGTAAAACAAGAAGTCAACGCTTTGGACTCAACTGTTTGAAGTTTGTAACAGTGATCCTTTAAGAAGACCACTTATTAACCTTCCTGTCTTCAGTCATATTTGGAAGCAACTGGGAACAGGGCTCAGTACAGAACTAAAATAATTTGCACAAGGATGGATGTAAAACATTGAAAACAGCTGTCAAGCTTCCGTGATGTCAATGCAGGTAATAAACTTAGCATAATTGCCCCTAAAAACCATTAGGACACTTGCACAAATAAAAGTTTTCCTCAAAGATGTTGCATAATTTAACATCTTAATATTTTCCAATTTAGAATGCCTGCTGTGTGAATTATATGAAAAGACCGTGTTTCCTTTCAAGAGCTTCTCTTTGCTACAAGTATTTGCTATTTTTTTAAATAAACATGAGGAAAGATCCAGAGGCACAAGACCACAAGGTTAGAAATGCAGTTCTAGAAGCTGTGTATCTCCTTTTCACTTTATACAGAAGCTACAGGTTCAACTGTTTTCTGCAGCTGTGCCACTCTAAGAGCTGCTGTGTACTGATGTCACCTATTCTGTGCTTCTGTGCATTTTCACTTAGCACAGAGGGGATAGGTCAGTCCTATAAAACCTTCTCCCTTCCTCTTCCTCCATTCTTCACTCTCCGCCCCAACTTCAGTTCATGTCTCAACTTAAGTTGTCAACCACTCCCTAACAGAAAGCAATGAAACAGGGAGGCACATTCTGCTTTTTCTTTCAGTCCCAACAGACAGCTCATGTACTGCGCACTCTCTCTGCATACGGAAAAATAGGTTATGCCAACCACACCTATAAAATCAGCAAAGCTTATTTCAGACACAATGAAAATAAGAGTAATCCAGAAAAAGCCTCTGTATCTTTCAGAAAAAGAAAGCAGCAAAAGAGGTATTTTCAACCTGAACTAGTCAACTCTTAACCTCATGCTAAAACCGGAATAATTTGAAAGAATTAAAATTTCACACAGATGCAGCTTTTCCCTTATATGAAGTCGACCATATGTTAGAAATAACATACAAGGGAATATCATGGAAGGAATTAGAAAATGAGAAGTTTTTTAACAATAAATCTGATGCCTCCAATGAAACATGGAGGGACAGATTTTTGTTTTGCAGGAGACACTTCCAGAAACACCTCATGTGCTACAAATCTAGTCTGGGAGATGTAAAAAAAGAAATTACTAGTTTGTTATAGTTCCACAGCAAGTACACAGCAGAACAGGAACCGATGGAGACCAGTAACATAGCTAACAGACTTCAGTAATGTTCACAAATTAATGTTATCAATTTTCCAGCTGCAATCTAAAATGTCATTTTCCTCATTCCACACAGTAAATCCAGAGCTTAATCTTTTTGTAAGTCTGTTATTTCATACTACTTCACCCTGAATGCTAACACTGCTACAGTTATAATGAAATTTATCAGGTTTTCTGAACCACTTCATTTTACCACGATACTGTACTAATCAATGAAAATCCAAGACGTGCAAAGATCTTCCTTATTTCACTGTTTGTCTAAAATATTGTAATTACACAGAAAGAAGACAACTCACTTGCTGCTGTTGCTACCGGTTGGGCAATATTAGGAGGTGGCTTCAATTTCATGAGTTCATTAAGACTATTGTTCTTGAGCAGATCTTTCAACTGAATCTGGTCCTTGGAAGGTGCAGTGGTCAAGGCATTGCGAACTGCTGGTGCTGCCACCGAGGGCCGAGTGGTTGTGCTGGTCTGGATGATCTTTGCTACAGTGATGGTCTGCCTCGAAGTCGTGACAGGCGTTGTTTTTGTCACCACTATGGTAGTCCCCAGAGTTGGAAGCTGATTTATTTGATTCAGCACAAAGGTTGTGGTGGATGGTGGTTGCTGGCAACAAAGAACCAGGGAAATTTTCAGAAAACAGTGGAAAAAAAACCTCCAAAAACAAAGCAGACTGGTTTAGCCTTTCATCCAGAGCACAAGAGACACCAGTTTTTAGAAACACTTGTAATAAGAAATGTCTTCAAATAACATGCTGAAGATGCCAGAGTAATTATTTTGTGCTGCAACAATCTGAGCAAGAAGTGTCTCTCAATATATTGCTACACATATTTTGGAAGGCTATTTTTAAATTTTGTTTTAAGGTAAGGAAAAGAAAATAAAAAAGTAGAATGAAAGATTCATCACCCAGCTACAAGATATGACTACAACAGGCACAGAAACCCTGAGCTGAAGAAAAGTTTCAATACATAAACTATCTGTACAATTGTCAGATAACAAAGCTTGGACTGCTGAAGGTATTATGTGCAGTCTTTCAGACTCACTGCATTGCATCCGCCTTCCTGCAGACCCGATTTCAGGTGCAAACATCATAACTACAGTGCTCAGATAGAAAAGATGGCACAGTTTGGGTCTAGGAGTCAAGTTTACACAAACTTCTCTATCTCCAGAATTTACATGCAGGGAAAATAAATGCACACATGACACCTCAAGATGTTTTTCTACATATTGCTTTGTCCTCCTTGTCACAGAAATCACATCAACCCACGGGTATGCTCAGCTTTCGCAGCCTCAGTCCAAGCAGAACCCAGACAATGGCCAACTGGCATTTTACAGTCCCACCTCTTCTGTTACATTTTACTAATACACTGGATTGGGTTGACGTGGAACAGTTTTGGTAGCAGGGGTGGCTTCTGTGAGAAGCTGCCAGAAGCTTCTCCCATATCTGATAAAGCCAGTCCCACCCTCTGCAAGATGGACCCACCGGTGGCCAAGGCTCAGCCAGGCAGTGGTGCTGGTAGTGCCTGTGAGAACGTATTAACCAGAGGCAAAAATTGTTGTGCAATCAGCAGCTGGGAGGGAGGAGTGAGAATATGTGAGAAAATCCTGCAGACACCAAGGTCAGTGAAGGAGGAGGAGGAGGAGGTGCTCCAGGTGCAGTGATTCCCCTGCAACTCACAGAGGACCACGAATGCCAGAAGTGAAGTTGAGCCCAGGACAAAGAAAGGAGTGGGGGGAAGGTATTTTTAGATTCGTTCTTCTTTCTCATTATCTACTCCATTGTTAACTGGCAGTAAATTAATTTCCCCAAGTTGAGTCTGGTTTGCCCATGACAAATTACTGATCTCCCTGTCCTTATCTCAACCCATGAGCCTTTCACCATGATTTTTAGCCTTTGTCCAATTGAGGTGGGGGAGTGATAAAGCAGCTTAGTGGGCACCTGGTGCCCAGCCCAGCTTAACCCCCACACATACACCTACAAACCCTGGAGCACCAGTTCTTACCCGAACATTTAATAAGGCTGGAGTAGATACAGTCTCTGGTTCTTGTTTCACAGCAGCTGCAGCCTCAGTCTCCAGGCCCAGTTCTAACGCACTAAGTGGTACTGACTGCAGAGGGAAGAAAGCACCAGGAAACAAGTCAGCAGGAATAAAACCTTAAGGCTTCTGTTCCCAGTCTGTGCCTGAAATGGCTACAATCTGGCAGACTGAAGGCCATCACGGAGCTTAAACGTGGTATTGTATTACACTTTTTACGCATTTTATAGTAGAGCAGCTAGACCCCAATGACACGAAGAGTTCTCCATGGATACCTGACACCATGACCCCACATCATGTCAAGTTAAGCATATTTCTGTTTGTACTGACCTCAAGTGTGTTACATATTGCTTTTTTGTACAGAAGTTTAAAATTACTTAGCAAGTCATTTTCCAATCTTGGTACTATGAAGCAAGAAATTAACGAAAACTCCACATTCTTCAACTATTTGCTGTGGACACCACCCCCTTCAAACCACCAAACCAAAGCCCTCATGTCCTCTAGCAAATCCTTATGTTCTTGTTTTAACCTGCTGAACAGCTGGAGTTGGTGCTGGATTTGCAAGAACCACGTCTGGAGAGTCGATATCAAAGAGATCATTTGGACTGATTCCACTCTCACTCAAAGCAGCAAGCAACAGATCTTGTCCTGGCTCCACCATCTCTAAAAAAAGAAAAAGAAACAGAACTGTAAATACAAGGTACATTTAATTCTGATTTATGTTTTGCACACACACAACTCCCTTTCCTGGATTTAAGGGCATTTGGGGTGCAGTCTCTTCTACACACAGTTTCACTTTCTAGATTTGTTCTGGCTCTTTTGTTTATTTGTAGATTTTTCCTCTATTTTGTTTTAAAAAATACTTTCAATATACCCACTGTATTCAGAAGCAGGAAGAATTAAAGAGTTTGCTACATAAAATGCTATCATACCCAAAAACTGAAGACACCTTTTCCACTCCTTGTTGCACTACATTTTCAAGCATTACAAGAAATACCAAGAGCAGAAATGGTGAGACCATGTTATGCAAATGATCCGTCTTTGTCGGTGAAGCAACTGCACGAGGGAAGCACAATTAAAACTCATTTACTTTATCTTGTAACAAGTTAGTGATAAAGAGCTTATAAGGAAAGCTTTTATTTCTTGCTTGCCCTTACATTAGGTTACATTCATTCACTGGAGAAATTTTGTTTGGCATAGTGGAAAGAACAAATGTGCCACTATTATAATATGTAACTGTGTATTAAATAGGACACTAACATCAGGTCACAGACTCCTTTATGTGTAGGACAAGCAAAACTAATTTCAAAAAGCTATTCTAGACAGCATAAAAACTTATTAAAAAGCCAAATACTCCACGTTTAAAGATGAAGAGAGAAGATAATGTGTTTCACTTGCTTAAGAAGGAAACCCATCTGCCCTAGTATTAAGACAAAAATTAAATAATTCCACAGAACTTGAGCTGTTGCTTATACAGTCTAAAATATACTTCAAGTAGATCTTAATTTCACTTACCCTCCACACCCCCTTAACACCCAGTGGTAACAAAACATTGAAACCCCATGAAGCCAAACACTCACTCTAAAGCAGGTAAGAGGACAAAATTATTTGTTGGCATTTTAGATACTCCTTCACAAGACTCCAAAATAGCATTCCCTTGCTTATCCCTTCTACATGCACAGCTAAGCCACATCCAGCTGGCTGGTCACACATATTCCTCAGCACATTTGGTAGAACAGGTAATTCTGGTAATAAGTTAAGCCTCAGGCACTTAGTTCTTATTCTTCCTAGTTTTAGTCTGTCCAATAGCAGAGAGAAACCTTCTTTTCATGGATTCATACCTAGATGGTGGCACCACAAGTGATGTAGAGGATGCTAAGTACGGGGACAAGGGGAAGATACACTTCTAAGCATCAAGGACTTAAAGGTACCCAAAAGAAGAGCAGAGCAACGAACAGTTGGTGGCACTGCTAGTGACCACACACAGCCTCATCAAACACCACTCGCTCCTCAGAACCAGACTCTTCTATTTTAAAGGCATTTGAGGTGACCAGATAAATTGGCACAATGGCCTGGTTTGTTGCTATCAGGTACAGAAGATATTAAGAAATATTAAGATATCTAGCAGATTGAATTAACATGGCAGCACCATTAAAGGATGTCACTACCCACCAGCCTGTCACCTAGAACCCCGAATGGGACAACATAAATGGTAAGAATTGACTTTTAGCTTCACCTTTCATTCACTGTGCTTCCTGTCTCAAAAAATTGGCACTATATATATTCATTAGGTAGGACAAATCCTTAATTTTCATCACACTAAAATCTTAACACTGACCATCACATCTAAGTTTAGAAGCTTGCAGCACTGTTTACTAATTAGAAACAGGTGAGGGGAGGAAGGTTTAAATCTGCAGATGAAATTTTTGCTTATCAGTACTTTTTGTGTTCCAAACTTGAGAGCAGCGACTGAAGATTAATTTCTCTACAGAAGAGGAATTAACACAGGTCACTCTATCAAACCAGCAGCTCCAGAACACTTTAAAACCACAGCTTCACAGTACCCATTTGGGAAAGAGGCAACATAGGGCAATACCTTTGCTCAAAGGACAAATAAACTGTCTAAATGTACAATGGAAAAGTGTCAGTTATGTCATTCTTTAGTCTGTATGTAGTTACGATCACCTCACCTCTAAAAGAAGATACGCCTAAAAGTTGGTTGAGAGTTAAGTGACTGTACTGAATAGAGGCACAAAAAGAAACCTGGGGCTTTTTACTTAAGAGAACTAGGAGAAAAAAAAAATTACTCAAAAAAACTTCTAGCCTGCTCTCACAATATTAGAAGGAAAGGCCTTTCTATGAAGTTGAGACTCAAAGCAAAATCAAGGCTAGAAGAAAACCGCACACCAACACCACAAAAACACACCTTGCCCAGCCATCCTACAATGAAGTCACAACCCATCACATCTGTTTCAAGTCAAGTTTAACATATCCACGATGACACTGAACTCTACATTTTTAACCTTTAAAAACACAATGGCTCAGATACCTTAAGATAGTTTCAGCGTTCAGAAAAAAACCATTCATAGCAGTAATACTTTAGTTGCTTACTTTGAAGTTTTCACTAGATGACTGGAGATAGAAACTAGTGAAGTAATTCCTACAATTGCAGAGTAAGTATCCAGTTTAGAAGCATCCCTTTCTAGCACAGCTGTTTTCACAGAAGAAATCCCCCAGCTACATCTCTCTCCTGATAACCCCAATTTTAAGTCTTAAAAATTCATGGTTGCTCACAATCCAGCAGAAAGCTCAGTAAAACAACAGCAATTGTTTGTCTGTCAGTTTGGACAATGAAAGTTTGACTAGTTTCACTTATTTTGTTTCTGTACAGTAGGAACAAAGCTGCATTGTTTGGAACAAAAGGAATTCTGAACTTCTAGAATTTTGACATGAGAAGTCATTGAATACTTAGCACCCATTTTAGGCTTTGTGCAACTTCCAAGCACCACTGCTGCCCACCCTCCCCATTTTAATTTAGCATGGAAATTAAATGAGGAAAAAAAAAATACAAGAGAAGCTGCATTGTGATAGCTTAGTTTATTTTCTGTAACACACGCTGGTTAAGCTTAAAACATTATCAGGCTCAAACAGCTCCATAATCTTGCAAGGTAGGAGGCTCCTCAGTTAACACAAGTGAAAGTGACTTTATCAAGCTCTGCAGCTCAGCTTTGGCAATACTATATAAGGACCTGTTTGCCACATCTTCAAAATTCTCAAAAGAAAATACTTATTAAAAAGTTGTGAATATTACAAGCTGTTCCCTGAGCATTTCATCACTTGAAGAACTGTTTTGAGCATGTAGAATCTTGCAGATAAGATTGTCTATGTTTAGTGAGGTAGTCCAATGTCACTGAGCAAGAATCAACCTATTAAATAAAACTAAAAAAAAAATATTTATGAAATTGCAACAGCAGTAGTATCTCCATTATTTTCTTTGTATTAATTAAAAACAAACTGCTGCCATTTCAAGAAGGGCTACCAAAACACACCAAACATTTCTGTAAGGTGCTCTCTTAATGAAGAATATAGCCTAAAACTTTGATAAAAAGACAGTTTTGCAATTACTGCACATTATGTAAATAATTTCTGATTTAAAGATACAAACCCAGAATGCCATGTTTAATATCATGTCATGTATCCATGCCAACCTGGCTCTCTCCCTCCTTCCATTTTAGCTTTGGTACAAAGAAACAAAACAAAAAAAGAAGAAAAAAGATTCTAAAACACATGTCGAGCAACCTGCTCTATTCCCCCTGAGAAAGATAATGGTAGAATCCCAAACAATCAAAAGGCTTTAGATTTTTAGGTCTGTGAGTTACAGTGTGTAACACTGTATGCCTAAAGTACTTATTTAAAAACCATAATCAATTATAGAATCGTAAGTCTGCCCAAATCAAACATCACAATCAACCAGGCACAGCTATTCCCAAGCCCTTCAGACACCTGGGCTCTGTGGTGTCTCCATCTACAGACCTGGGTGTTACTGCTTGGCCTGGGACACTAACATTGTTCAGCAGCTCTTATTCTTCTATTGGAAGGGTTTATCCCATTGGCTTTTTGAGGAATACATGTCACCTGAACTATACAGGAAGTCATTTATTATATCACAAAGCTGTAGACAAGACAGCTTCACCCTGCAAATTCTATGCCTGTCTAAACTGTGAGTTATTATTGACCTGAAAATTTCACATCTCCCTTTGCAGCCTCTCACAACAGAGGTGTAAGGGCTGCTAACCCCCATCCCACACAACAGGATTCTCTGGATATCCACGTGGGTTCTGCTCATCTCACAGCTTTTGGCTCCGGAAGGCAACCTGGGTAACAACAAAAAAACCCCAACCCACCCAACCCCCTCTGGACCTTTCCAAGTCACTTTCCAAGTCACCATCCAATCAAGGAGTAAAACCCTTATTAATGAACTCACTCATGCTTCCATGCCTTAGCCACAAGACTACTAGTTAATGCTGCATTTACATGCACAAGGTTGTTTTCACAAAAATCAGAAGTTAACTCCAATCCTGAAAAAAACCATACCCACTCTTCCAAAGCTGGTTACCTCTCAAAAGTCAAAGCTTTCAAGGACATGAGGGACACCTGAGGGTACTGTGGAATTCACCCCCGCCTCAGAGCTCTATGACTGTTCTACAAAATTTACAACTGTCAGGATACACAGTCTGGAAATGTGAAATTCAGAAGCTTTTAAAATATTTAAAAATAAAAAAATAAAAAGACTTGACAATGCAATAAATGGGCATGAAATCAGCTTTCAGACTACATGGCCAAAGCTGGTAATTTGACTAGTAGTTAAAGTTTTTAAAGTAAAAACTCAAAGAAATAAGTGCAGCACGTGAGCACTAGAACCCTTAGTTTTAGCCTGGAAGCCAGTTCCAGGTGTGTCTCAAAGCACCATTACCCATATCCATGACCTGTTTCAATGGCTTTTAGAATAGTTCTCAGCCAGTTTTCAAACCAAAGAAATAGCCTGGACAAAAAGAAAAACTCCCCACCTTTTATTTCTAAATATTAAGATTGCATACAAATAATAACATCTCATGGCTGTGAGGCAGATACAGAAAACCAATTCAAATGTCATGTTGTTACATGATTTCTGCCATCATAAATCCTTTGCTTTACATCATCAACTACAGATTTTCAATTTTGCATGAGGGCAGCTTGTAAAACATTTCTCTTTTAAAATCATTTTAATCAAGACACAACCTTGATAGTCTAAAGCCAAACAGTCTACCACTGAGTTAATTCCCAGCTTTTGACTATGTCGTTTGAACACACTAAAAATTTTTGCTCTAGAGTTACTTAACAGATCAATTAAAGGGTTTTTTATTTTTATGCATTTAAAAAATTGCCTCATTTTTAACAGGAAGCAAAAACGTAGAACCAGCCTATGAGTACCTGAAAAAAAGTATAAGAGTTCTAATTTATACTCTCAAACGCAGTGTGGAACCTGGTCAGCTAAAAATAATAAAGAAACAACCTAAAAAACTAGAAGAAAAACCCACGAGGCCTTTTCCCCATCAGACTGTAGGGGCATTTCTACGTTAAACAATTACTCACCCTAGCAACCTCTGTTTGAGGTGCGCTCGTTAAGAGTCCCTGGACTTTGAGGCCGTGTCTGTCGCTGCGGTTCAGCTCCCCGGGAGCTGCGGGGCCCCGGAGGGCTCGGCCGGGCGGGGAAGCCCCGGGGGAGGCGGCGGGAGAGACGGGGGGTCGGCGGCTCCAGCCTCGCCACCTTCCCACCAACACGTGTTCCCGATATAAACTTCCGGGTTGGGCCAGAATCGGCTGCGTAATCCTGTCCCATGCGCGACTTTTTGTTTCCAGACCTTCACCTCTTTAAAGATCCCTTCAACAGCACCGCGATCCCGGGGAAGGGCGGGAGGGCTCCGTCTCACGGCGGCTTTCAGAGCCGCTCCGGCACCATAAATCAAACACCCCCATCCCCCTCGCCTCGTCTCTCCATTTCAAACCTCAACAATCACCAGCCGCGGAAAGAGCGCACAAAGGCGCGGGCCGGGCCGGGGGGCTCTACCCGCGCAGGGATGCGGGGGGGGCGGCCAAACCCACCGCCGCCCCCGCCCCGTTTAGAGAAGCGCTTCCCCGGAGCCCGGGGGCCCCGCCACCCGCCCCCACACGCCCCCGGGCACGAAGTTCGCGGGACAGCCGGGGCTCCGCCGGGGCGGCGGCG
>WBMZ01002895.1:0-10648 GCA_013400975.1 Atrichornis clamosus
ATTGTAAGCCCTCTTTACCTGGTTACCCTCAAGAAGAATGATTTCCACTGGGGCCCTGAACAGCAGCAAGCCTTTGCCCAGATCAAGCAGGAAATAGCTCATGCAGTAGCCCTGGGCCCAGTCAGGACAGGACCAGAACGTGCTCTACTCTGCAGCTGGGAGCCATGGTCTGTCCTGGAGCCTTTGGCTGAAGGTGCCAGGGGAGACTCGAGGCCGACCACTGGGATTCTGGAGCCGAGAGCTTAGGAGTGAGTGAGAGAAAAAAACCAAACAAACCAAACTCACCTGAGTCTCGGCATGGGAGTATTTGTGTTTGTCCTTGAAAATTCTTGGAATCAAGTCAGAGGCACAGAATTCATGTTTAATATAAAGCTGCGATATGAGATAACAAAATGGTGTCATATGTTCAACCCAAGACAATGATAAAAGAGAAAATGAGGAGATGAGAAAGTACAGACACTGTGATTCATTTGTTCCACACATTTATCAGCAAAATAATCAGCTACAGTAGCCAAAGTTTTCTATAAATAGAAATAAGCAAGTGTAGTGTCAGTATAATTAAAGTTTCTGCATCACAGACATCTAAAATAACATGCTGATGCCGGAGATGTTTCTGTTTCTTTTGGATGAGCGAGTAATTCAGATGTAAAAATCCACATTGCAGGTGCTTAAAGGTGGGATAGATTTCTCCTGTAGAATCTAACAGCAGCTCCAGGCTCCAATTAGGAAAAGAAACCAATGAAATACACCTATGTTTTGGTTTTGCCTTAGGAACCAGATAAGAATGTGGACCAGAAAATGAAAGATTACCTTATGTTCAGTAGGAGCAGTAATTCGAAAGGCAGAGAGGAATAGAAATTATGAATAAAGAGAATGAAAGAAATAAAAAAACAACTCCCTTTGTTTTCCTCTCTAAAAGGAAGCATCTCTTTTTGTTTTCCTCTCTAAAAGGAAGCATCTCTTCTCTGATTCCAAAGAGCTTCTATAGATAACTGGTGAGGGGTATTTGAATTTTCATGTGCTCCTAGTAAGATCAAGTTCTCCAGACAGCAATTTTTTGGTATGATGAAACCATACGCTCTCTAATCTTTTTTTATCCATCGTTTTAGAACATACTAACAGTCTAAGTGTAGGATAAGCAAAATTTCCTTGTGCACGTTGAGTTGTATGCATAAGAGATATAATTGTTAAGAGTAATAATAGGATATTCTCTAATGCTTTTTCTTATAGCTTACTAATATTACTTAAAGAATGGCAAGAAATTGTACCATAACAGTTTATATTATTGATCCTTTTTTTTTGCTTTTCTCCAGTTTATTCTGGACATGAAAGATTTCTTCTGGTAGATGTCTGCTTGACTGCTGCTCATCTGAAGCACTTCCCATGATGGCATAGAAACTCAGTTTAAAACACAGGCAAGAAAATTAAGTGATGTGAATTCAAGACTGCAGTATTAAACACTGAATCAACTCCAGCAAATCGAGCTTTGTATCCTAAAAATCTAGAAAGACAAGTCAAACAAGTGGAACTAAAGAAAACTCTCATACCAGTGCATCACACCTGCAAAACATCACAGAGAAAACACTCATGTTCTCCTGTTGTGACAGGTTTGACTTGTGCCCGACTCCCAGTGCTCTCTCACTCCAGCTCCTCAAGAGGACAGGACAGGGGGAGAAAATGAGATGAAAAAACTCAAGGGTCAAGATAAAGATGGGGAGATCATTGGCTGATGACCATTGTGGGCAAAACAGACTGATCTGGGGAAAAACTAATTTACTTCCTTGTGAATCAAAATAGGTTGGATGGTGAGAAATAAAGGCAGAACTAAAACACCTTCCCCTTACTTTCCCCTTTTTCCTGGGCTCCATTTCTTCATGGCATTTTTACTGGTGATCTGAAAAAGGTGATTGAATGCACCTTCTCTAAATTCACAAAGTTGGGGGAGTGTGGATCTTCTGGAGGGCAGGAAGGCTCTGCAGAGGGATCTGGACAGGCTGGATTGATGGTCTGAGGCCAGTGGTTTGAGGCTCAACAAGGTGAATTGCCAGGCCCTGTGCTTGTGTTACACTAACTCCCTGGAGCTCCAGACTTGGCAGAGGGGCTGGAAAGTGCCTTAAGGGAAAGGACCTGGGGATACTGTTTGATAGCAGATGGACATGAGCCCAGGTGTGTCCAGGTGGGCAAGAAGGCCAGTGGCACCTGGCCTGCACCAGCCATAGTGTGTAGAGCAGGACCAGGGCAGTGACTGTCCCTCCGTACTGGGCACTGTTGAGGCCACACCTCCAATCCTGGGGTCAGTTTTTGNTGTCCAGGGAACGGAGATGGGGAAGGGTCTGGAGCACCACGTGCAATTGAGGGAGTGGAGGAAGCTCAGCCTGGAGAAAAGGAGGCTCAGGGCAGACCTTCTTTTTCTCCTCAACTCCCTGACATGAGATTGTAGCCAAGTGGGGGTTGGGCTTTGCTCCCAGGTATCAAGCAACAGGAGAAGAGCAACTGGCCTCAAGTTGTGCCAATGGAGGTTTAGATTGGATATTAGGAAAGAATTCTTCAGTAAAACGGTCATCATGCACTGGCACAGGCTGCATAGGGCAGTCACCATCCCTGGAGGGATTTAAAAGATGTGTGGATGAGGCACTTGAGGGCATGACTTACTGGTGACATTGGCAGTGCAGGGTTAGTGGTTGAACTTGAAGATCTTAAAGGTTCTTTGCAACTTAAAGGATGCTATGATTCCCAAACCTTCTATCTCCTCCCTTTACTGACCAGTGGGAGGTTGTGGTAAGTTCATAAGTTTGCCTTTGCTGTTTTTTACTCCTCCCAATTTCCCCCTGCTCCAGTACTGGTGGTCTCTGGGGCAGCAGTCCTTCAGGATATATCTCCTCCAGTGTGGGCTGTCTCCAGGACACAGTTCTTTTGGGGAACAGTCCACTTTCAGGACTGAGGGCAGGCAGAAGTGTCCCTGACAGGTCAGGGTCTGCAGGCATGTGACTGGACGTGCATGTGCTTAGCTCATCCAGCCTGTCATGATGCTGGGCCCGGCAAGGCTTGCTTCCACCCTCATAAATACACAAACTATGTGAGCAAAACCCTAAAATTAGTTTTGCCCTGCTCTAGCTCTGCATGTCTATAAGTACAACTGGTTGTTCTAGTTTTTGCTCTTTTGTCAAAATAAAAGAATGAACACTTCCAGTTACCTTTCATATTGAGATGATTTTGGTTTCCTTTGCAATAGCTGTAAACAGTTGCTCCATCATCCTTCCCTGAGCCTCCAGGGCTCCTGGCCTCTGCTTGTTTCCTCACAGAATTCCTGCAGTGTGTGGTGTGTGTACGTGCATGCCTGGGTGTGGGTGGGAGTGTTTGGATTGGCCACACAGGTGTATTCCCTAAAGCATCTGGCTGGCAGTTTACAGGACAAAAGTGCATGAGCTAATTAAGAATTATTATTTTTCAAATCTTCATACTCTGTCTGAGCATGCAGAAATGCAGTTATGAAAGCCAAAGCTGAAATGGAATTGCAGCTGATCAGGGATGTCAAAGACAACAAGGAGGGTTTCTGCAAAAAAGGCACACACAACACATTGGTGAATGAGTTGGGGAACCTGGTGGTGCAGGACATGGAAAAGGTTGATACACTGAATGACTATTTTGCCTTGGTCTTCACTAGCAAGGCCAGACCTCGGGAATCCCAGGCCCTAGAGATCAGGGACTAGTCCTAGAGACTGGAGTAAGGATGGTGCATCCTTGGTGAAAGAAGATCAGGTCAGGGAATAACAGACATACTTAAGTCATAGAAGCAAAGACTCATAGAAACATGGAATGGTTTGAGTTGGAAGGTTATCTAGTTCCAACACCCCTGTCCATTAACCTGCTCATGAATCCATGAGTGATGAGGGAGCTGGCTGACATCATTGTCAGGCCATTCTCAATAATCTTTGAATGATCATGCTGACTGGGAGAGATGCCTGAGGACTAAAGGAAAGCAAATGTCACTGCTGCCTTTGAAAAGGATAAGAAAGAGGCCCCAGAGCACTACAGGCTGGTCAGCCTCACACTGGTCCCTGGAAGGGTGAGGGAGTATCTAAGTTACAAGAACTATTCTATATGAAGTAATTTCCCGTTCGTTCTTCAAATTTCTCCTGATGTGCATACACCCATAATAAATTTTATGCCACAGTCCTCCTCAGCTTGTATAGCACTTGGGAGATTGTTCCACATGTTGAAACACCTTTGATGTTTTTTGTGTGGCTGAGTCAGATGAATAAGATTGGTTGTACTCCCCATTTCATCATCAATCGTCTCATCCCTGTCTAAGTGAGTAACTGCTAGCCAGGTATCCTAACACAAAACACCACACTGCCATGAAGTAACAGATTTTCATGAGTCCTTTTACTCGACTTCAGTAAAATGATCCCTCCTGTTAGGATGGGGGAGGGAATTGGAAGGGCAAAAATGAAAAAAAATTTTGGGTAGAGATAGTTTAATCAGGAAAAAAGGGGAAAAAAAGCAAACAAAACAATAATCCAAAGTAAAACAAAATCAAGACAAACAAGTGATGTAAAAAATTCCCGATTGTTCATCACCAGTTGGCCAAGGCCCAATCAGTCCCTGAGCAAAGGTAGCCTCCAGAAAACTTAATTTTCCTGTTTTTATTGCTGAGCTTGATGTCATGTGCTGTGAAATATCCCTTTAGTGTCCCAGCTGTGCCCCCTCCCATCTTCTTGCACACCCCCACCCCAGCCATAGGTAGGGCAATGTGAGGAAGTAGGCACTGTATAAGCACAGTTCAGAAATAATAACTAATATATCAGTGTGTTATCAACACCATTCTCATCACATATCTAAACATTAGACCATGTGAGCTACTATGAGAGACTTAACTCTATCCTAGCTCAAGCCAGTACAACTAAATAGGAAAATTACCCATTGACTTAAGTAGATCTGTGTGTGCTTTTTATTCTTTGATTTTTCTGCTAGGATGAACAGCTCTCTGGGTATTGGTTTAAAGTCAATTAGGGTACAAGGGATGCCAAATATATGAACTGATTTGTGTTTACAAGAACTTTCTGTTCTGATGGTTCCATAATTGGACCGCCAAAAGGTTGTCCAGCCCTGGCACAGCTGCCCAGGGAAGCGGTGGAGTCACTATTCCTGGAGGGATTTAAAAGACGTGTGGGTGTTACACTTGGGTACATGGGTTAGTGGTGGCCTTGGCAGTGCTAGGGGAAGAAGATCTTAGAGGTCATTTCCAACCTACATGATTCTATGATTGTATGGTTTGTGCAGAAAATTATTTGAAAACCAAGAATTTCTCTTCCGTTTTAAACAATGCCTCTTTTTCAGTCTTGTTTTTCAGAGTATAAATAAGAGGGTTGAACATGGGTGTTAAGATGCTGTATTGGATTGACACTGGTCTATCAAAGCCTATCAAAGTTGATGAAAGCCTTACAAATCCAGTAAGAGAGGAAGTTCACAGCTGACATGACTGACTCCACTGGGTTCACAGAAACGTAAGCTGAAAATGTTTATAAGAGCATAAATCCCATCACCCACACTCCAGATCCAAGCTGGGTACAGCCTTTCAGTGGAAAGGATTGCATATGGTCATGAGCACAATGGTCATATTGTCATATGTGTATTGGTCATAATCCATCCTTGAAAGTGTAAAAACTTTGCACAAGAAAAAATAGCAATAATTGTACAAAGCCATTGAGAAAAATGTTTTTTTCCTCTTCCAGGAAGTTCTTCAAAATCTTTGAGACAGTCACTGTGGAGTAACAGACATAAACAAAAACTACATGACCCAGAAAGACATGGAGGACTCAAGCTGAGAGTCAACTTTTAATACCAGCACAATAAGTGAACTCCTAGTCACCGTCATTAGATAATTAAATAAAGGCACCAGAAATGGTGAAATATGGAAGTTGGGAACATTGGAAAGTCCCAATAGAAGAAACTCAGTCACCACAGTTTGATTTTGCATTACCATTTGATCAGCAGCCAAATAAAAAAAGTAATTGCATATTTGTGAAATCAAAAGATAAAACTTTAGGGAAACAGGCTGTTATACCAAAGCTGTATACCAGGCAGGGAATTTCCTGTAGGGTGAGGAAAGTAAAGGTTCTACTGTACAAGTCACTGGTTAGAAGTCACTGGGACAACTCTGTGTCTGGTCATGCATGTCTGAGAAAGGTGAGGGTGCTCCAGAGAGAAGTGCTGGTTAAATAGTGATCTCAGTCTAGACAATCTTTGCTCTCAGTCTCTTTTCCATTAGCCTGATGGGAAGGCCATTTTATAATGTTCATTTCCCCTAAAATGATAAAAGTTATCATTTTCTCCCCAGCCCCACACATCCTCAATGTAGCAATTTACTCAATTTTTACTTATAATTCCTGGATAATGCAGAGGATTTAATGGAATCACTTGTAGACCAAAAAATAACACGAGCATAACACAGCAAGGAGGGCCTAGGATGCATCACCTCCACGTGTTGCTCCTTCTCTGTGTAGGCATTTATGCTACAGAAGGTCTATGAATAATATCTTAACTCAGCCCAAGAAATGTGTTCCCATTCTTCTTTGTTCCAGTTGTGCACCCAACTACCCTTCCTGACACCAGTCTACTCACTCATGGTTTGTGTTTTTATTTATTGCTTTTAGAGAGCCATTTGTGATTGCTCATAAATAGATATTGTGAGGTTTCCAGAGGAATACACGTTTAACTGCCTATGTGAAGATGATCAGGGTTTTGTTTTGTCTGGTGAATTAAAAAAACTCCATCAAGGAGTAGTGTGAAGTTCTGATCCAGCTAGAGCAGATTTAAACAACTTGTATAATAAAAGCAATACAATGGAGAAAGGATATTTGGTAAAATCAAAACTTTCTTTTGAACTTGGCATTAATGTTTTAATTTTATTTTTATATATTTAGCATCATTACATATTTTCTGTGTATTTTTTCCCTTTAGGGAAAGTAATTTTGAAATAATATTAAAAAAGGCCTTTGAAGAAGCAGAGGTAGGCTCATTTTGAGAACGAATCATAGAATATCTCAAGTCAGAAGGTATCCATAAGAATTATCAGGTCCAACTCCCTGCTTCTTGCAGAATGACCTAAAACTAAACTATATGACTAACAGCATTATCTAGGCGTTCCTTGAGCTCTGGCAGCCTCAGGGCCATGACCATTCCCTGAGGAGCCTATTCAGTGCCCGACCTCCCTCTGGGGGAAGAACTTTTCCCTGACATCCAACCTAAGGCTCCCCTGACACAGTTCTAGCCGTTCCCTTGATCCTGCCCCTGGTGACAGAGAGATCAGCACCTCCCTGTCCACTGCACCCCTTGAGGAAGGTGCAGAATGCCGTGAGCTCTGCCCTCAGTCTCCTCCAGGCTCAACAAGACAAGAGCCCTCAGCCACCCCTTGTTTGACTTCTCCAGACCCTTCATCACCTACATGTTCCTCTTTTGGCTGCTCTCTAACAGATTTAGATCTCTCCTGGCTGCCAGGGCGCTGCTGACTCACGTTCAATTTGGCATTAACCCAACCCCCTAATCTCTTTCCACAGGGCTGCTCTTCACCCACTCATCCTCCAGGATTACCTTGCTCCAGGTGGAGAATCCTGCGCTGTTGTTGAATGTCATGCAGTTGGTGATTGCCCAGCTCTCTGGTCTATCCAGATCTCTTTGTAAGGTCTCTCTGCCTTGAGGGACTCCACAGCTCCTGGTTCAGAATAAACAAAACACACAAATCTTTATCTGGAAAAAAAGCTAGGATAAAATACTTAATTTTTCTAACATTATTTAGGGAGAAAAAACCAAGCAAATAGTCACCTTATTGGCTCACATTTTGCTAATATGTTTGTGCTAATATATTTATCTTTCTCTTTACAACTCCATACTTTCTTGGTGATTTTGTTATTCATAAAAAGAAATATCTCAGGCCCTTCTCCAAGAAGGAGGTGTTCAGACACAGGTCATCAATGCAAACAGTTTAATTCAATGTTAAAACAGCCACATAATGTCTGGCTTTGAAAATCTGAATGCATAAATCCACCTCTTACCTAGTAAGGATTGATCTGCAACTACTGGAGAGCAATAGATATTTTCTTCATGTTTATCTCATGGATGTGGTAAATAGTTCCTTTGGAATTTCTTTTGCTCTCTGTAATGACGACCAATAGTCAACAATTAAGTGAACTATAAATGGCTACTTCTTAAGCATTTTAATCAGAATAGGGGAGAACCTCCAAAGTGGAATGATTATACTAGCTCAGTGAGAAACAGATAGCAATAGGCAAATGTTAGCAATGCTAAAAACTGAAACTCATTCATCTGTTCCTGGTCACTTCTAATACTATTGAATCATAAAATCACAGACTGGTCTGGGTGGGAAGGGACCTTAAAGCTCATCCCATTCCACCCCTTGTCATGGACAGGGACACCTTCCACTATCCCAGGTTGTTCCAAGCCCTGTCCAACCTGGCTTTGGACACTTCCAGGGATGGGGCAACCACAGCTTCTCTGGGCAACCTGTGCCAGAGCCTCACCAGCCTTATAATAAAGAATTTCTTCTTAATATCTAATATAAACCTAGTCTTCTTCAGCTAAAGACAATTTCTCTTTGTTTTGTCACTCCAGGCCCTTGTCCAAAGTCCCTCTCCAGCTCTCCTGGAGCCCCTTTAGGCACTGGGAGGGGCTCTAAGGTCTCCCTGGAGCCTTCTCTACTCCAGGTGAGCATCCCCAGCTCTCCCAGCCTGGTTCCAGAGCAGAGGGGCTCCAGCCCAGGGATCAACATAGTGGCCTCCTCTAGACTGGTTCCTGTTGGTCAATGTCTTTCTTGTTGGAGGCTCTTTGTTGCATAGGAAAGCTGTTCCCTTCGAACAGGCTTCAAACAGCATCAAATTCTTAGGCTGGCTCTGAGTTACTGAAGATTTAAACAAGAAAATTGCCTCAAGAAAAGCAGGGCGTGGACTCTTTGGAACACTTGCTGTGCTGATCCTGTTTAAACATTCCCCTTATAAACTATTCATGTTGTTTTAGGTAGCTCTTGGCATCAGGGAATTGAGTCTCAACCTGTTCCTGCTGGGTGACTTTTTCTCTTGCAATGGTCTTCCACTACCGAAGGACACTAAGTAATAAAAGAGTTATAGCTGTATATTGCAGCACAGGTAAGTCTGAGGTTAAGCTATCTCAGCCCCCAGAGCAGACCCACACTGGAGCAGAAGGGAAAAAGTGTGGGGAAGGGGGAGCTGCAAAGGCAAACTCTTATGAACTGACTGCAAACTCCCATTCCTCTTACCCCCTGCACAGCCTGAAGCTGGGAGGAGGTAGAAGATTTAGGAATGAAGGAGTGAGTTTGAGCCTGGGAAGAATAAGGAGGGGTGGGGGAAGATGTTTTAGTTCTGCCTTTATGTGGAGGCTGCAAGGCCAGTCACTTCAACCACACTTGCCCCTTGGAGGGAAGCCTCCTAGTTCACCTCCCCAGTTAGGGTGAGGAAAGGTGCCTCTTCTAGGATCCCTCACCTGCTTCTGCAAATGTACCCCAGTTCGGTTCTCTTCTTGGCCCATTGGCCTCCCTGCCCCTTTTCTCCCTTATATGTGTTCCTTGCCAGAACCTTGTCCTCTCCCTGTTCCTCCATTTGCCCTTATCTTGTAGTCCCTCCCTTGGGGTTCCTTCATTGATCCCCTGGCCCTCACACCACCTCTGTACTTCCCCTGTGCCCTCACCCCATTGGCCCTGATGCTCTCTCCACCCCTATATTTCACCTTGAGCCCTGCTTGCTCTCCCCGTCTTTTCCTCTGGACCCTTTGCGTGGCTGCTGGCAATAAAGCCCTCCCTGCAGAACCCACGAGAAGACCTCTCCCTCATTCCTTTACCACCGACGTGCCCTAAGAAAATCCTGCGAGTGTGTGTGCGTGCGAGCGTGTGCCTCAGGGAAGTGGCCTCCGAAGCGATCCAGACTCAGCTGGGGACGCTTTCAGAAGGTTGCGGCTCCTGACTACCCTTGCCCCCCGCCACAACACCTTTATTTCTCACCATCCAACCTATTTTGATTCACAAGGAAGTAAATTAGTTTTTCCCCAGATCAGTCTGTTTTGCCCACAATGGTCATCAGCCAATGATCTCCCCATCTTTATCTTGACCCTTGAGTTTTTTCATCTCATTTTCTCCCCCTGTCCTGTCCTCTTGAGGAGCTGGAGTGAGAGAGCACTGGGAGTCGGGCACAAGTCAAACCTGTCACAACAGGAGAACATGAGTGTTTTCTCTGTGATGTTTTGCAGGTGTGATGCACTGGTATGAGAGTTTTCTTTAGTTCCACTTGTTTGACTTGTCTTTCTAGATTTTTAGGATACAAAGCTCGATTTGCTGGAGTTGATTCAGTGTTTAATACTGCAGTCTTGAATTCACATCACTTAATTTTCTTGCCTGTGTTTTAAACTGAGTTTCTATGCCATCATGGGAAGTGCTTCAGATGAGCAGCAGACATTTCCAGAATAAACTCGACAAAAGCAAAAAAAAAATCTATAAGACAAGTTTTTATTGTACTATTGCTTGCCATATTTAGTGTTACATAATTGGTATACNTTTTATTGTACTATTGCTTGCCATATTTAGTGTTACATAATTGGTATACGTGGTGGGTTTGTGTTTCTT
>WBMZ01002896.1:0-55685 GCA_013400975.1 Atrichornis clamosus
CAGGGCCTCAGCACCCTCTGAGTGAAGAATGTTATTGCCTTCCATGGAACAGGTTGATATTCAGGAAGAAAGCCTTGGGAATGTCCCTGATCCCACGTGTTTCCATGTATTTCTTTTCCCTATGTCTGAACTGAACCTTTCCGGAGGATTTCAGGAAGGAACCAGAACCAGAAGGTGTTCTCACGGAACAGGCTGTCATGGATGGGACCAGGCAAGCACAGGGCTTTGAGCTCAGCACCGGGAACTGAATTTGTGGCATCAATTCAATCAAAAAGGAATAAAACCCCTTGTTAGAACAAGTGTTGACAGAACTTAATTTCTGTGAGTGGTCTGTATTTGAGAAAGGGAGGTGTCCTTCAGATGGAAGGGCAAACTAGAGTGGAAAGTGATTTTAAAAGGACACAGAAAGCTACTCCATCTTCAGGAGTTGAAATGGTGCATAGGATTTTGAGTTTTCCATGGTAATTATTCAACTGTAACCTTCTCAATGCCTTGTCACTTCTTAATTTATTCTGTATTGTAAACACCTGCAGGCGCAGATGGCTGATCTATTCTCTAAAGCTTTGGCTATTTTGCACTGCTAAAATGAGGTAGGGCACTGGTGCAATACAGATTAGGTTTGTTGTGGAGATCTGATGGAATATCCACAGCTCCACATGTCTGTGGACAGGAGAACATTCCTGTATGGATCTGTCCCAGCAAACTGCCTTAGGATCCTTTCCCACCCCGCTTCCATTAGGTAATATCTTCTTGTGTCTGAGTTATTTTTTGTTAATTTGTTATTTTTTTACAGTTTTTTTTTTTTACCGTTGATTTGGGGTAGCAATTTTGCTCTGAGCTAAATTTTTCTTTCTGTGCTTTCATAATCTCAGGCAAGGCAGCAGGACTCTAGTTCTCATTATATCCCTGGCCTCTGTTATAGAATCCTGGAATTGGGATGGTTTGGGTTGGAAGGACCTTTCAGCCTATCCAGTACTACCCCCTGCCATGGGCAGGGACACCTCCCACTATCCCAGGCTGCTCCAAGCCCCATCCAACCTGGCCTTGGACACTTCCAGGGATCCAGGGGCAGCCACAGCTTCTCTGGGCACCCTGTGCCAGGGCCTCCCCACCCTCACAGGGAAGAATTCCTTCCCAATATGCCATCTAACCCTGCCCTCTGGCAGTGGGAAGCCATTCCCCCTTGTCCTGGCACTCTAGCTCCTGATGAGTTGTGCCTCTTTGGCTTTCCTGTGGCCCTGTCAGACCCTGGGAGGCGCGGTGGGGTCTCCACGCAACCTTCTCTTATCCAGGCTGAGCATTCCCAGCTCTCCCAGCCTGTTTCCCCGGGGGAGCAGCTCCAGTCCCCTCAGCAGCTCCTTGGCCTCCTCTGGAATTGCTCCAGCAGCTCCCTGTCCTGGTGCTGCGGTCACCAGAACCAGACACAGAGCTCCAGGTGGGGTCTCACCAGGAGGGAGCAGAGGGGGAGAATCTGAAGTTCCATCTTAGCGAACGATGTTTAATGGATCGGTTGCATTTTCTGATAAGTAAAATAAGGGCGAAAAAATCAATTCCCATCATTTGCAGCAGGCAGCCCTTTGGAGGCTGTGACCTGAATGCCAGCAGAGCCACTCAGGATGGACTTGGATCTGGACTGGTGATGGACATGGCTGTGGCGTGGAGAACAGCATCGATTGCGGTTACATTTATCACTGTGCTCATCATAATCAAATCCCAACCCGTGCGCCAAGGGCGGAGGGAAAGGGGATTAAAAGTCACTTCTGACCTCCACCAGTCAGCTCCCTGGATTCCCCATCCGTTGGGAAATATGCCCTGTATATGTATTAAATAGAAGAGAAATTTTATGACAACAACAGAAAAAATTGGAACAAAATTATATTTTCAGCAAAATAACAAGATGTTGTGGGTTTTGCATAACATATTAACATTATTTTTATTAAGTTACTCAAAACTAGCTGATGGTTTACAAAGACACTGAAAATAATGTCTTTAATACACAGTTACCATCTAAGAATAAGGAAAAAAATGCTATTTTTGTCACAGATTAGAAGTATGTTGTGCTTATTATGCTAATTTGGGGATTTGAGACAGAAAATTGAAGTGTCATTTTTCCAGTTCATTAAGATTTGACTTTTGACTACTGCTCTGCAATTGATTAGTTTAATTATGCAGATACCAAATGTTCTGAAGGCCATGAGCATGGCCACATGATACCTATGATAAACTGTGCTTCTGGTAAATGATAATAGGAGTTTTTCTGGGGAGAGAACTGCTCCATTTGGCTGGAAGCATGAAATCCACCATCTCTTGTCAACCCAAGCTATCATGGTATCCTTTAATTAATACATGAAGCATACATGTTCTTTGAGTGATGGAAATTCCATTTAAAGTGACGATTAGCCTCCACCACAGAGCAAGACTTTCACACTCCATTAAGAATAAAATTAGGAATAGCATTTTCTCAGCATAATCCACGGTCATTATAAAGCCATCCATGGGGATCAGGAATTGTGGTTGTTATTGAAATATATCATTATAACAAGGGTAATGATTGCAGTATTCATCCAGCTGTAGTCATCAGTTGCTCTTTTTTGCTCTGATTTGAGAAGGAAAAATCTGCAATTAGAAAGCCACATAGTCACAGAAAGTCACTGCAATTCTTTTCTGCCACTTCTGTGCTTTAGGACTTCATGATGAATTTGCCAGAAAGTCCAAGAAAGAGCCAGAATAAATAGAATTTTGTTTTATAAAAAAATAAAGGATAATTCAACTGCTTTGTAAGTTAAGAGATGGGATCCAGCATGTGAGCTTAGAAGTTAAATGAAACAATATACGCATTTAACTAATCACTAGCTCTCTTTCCCTTTCCTGGCACTTCTCAGAGCATGACTCATGTAATGACTCCATGTTTTTAAAAACAAATCCAGTGTTGGTCAAGGCCTGGCCACAGAAGGAACCCTCACTGATGGTGGTGGGGAACCATTACTGGACAAGGGAACTCTCCTACGAGTCCAAAACCTGGTCCATGCCTGGAGCTTTGGTCACACAATGAAATTCAACAAAGTGTCTTTGTTCTTTTCCTGGATTGTCAGATGGATTAATTCCCTGGGCACTTTGGCATCTTCAGGAGGACTTTCTCCCAAGGTTGATCTGGCAGAGCTGGTGCCGATATTGGGGATCTCCAATCTGATCCCATGGATTATGTAGCCAGGTGTTTCCTCATTCATCTTGTTCTTATTTGATTCAAGTATCATCAGTCTCCAGAAGACCATGATTTTTATAAAATCATCATAGTGTCATGGAGTGGTTTGGTTTGAAAAGAACCTTAAAGCTCATCTCATTCCACACCCTGCCATGGGCAGGGACCCCTTCCACTATCCCAGGTTGCTCCAAGTCCCATCCAACCTGGCCTTGGACAGTTCCAGGGATAGGACAGCCACAGCTTCTCTGGGCAACCTGTGCCAGGGCCTCCCCACCCTCACAGGGAAGGATTCCTTCCTTATATCTAATTTAAATCTCTCCTCTCTGTCCATGTGACGCCATTCCCCTCTGCCCTGTCACTCCAGGCCCTTGGAAATAGTCTCTCTCCATCTTTCCTTCAGGCACTGGAAGGCTGAGGTTACCCTGAAACTTTCCAGGCTGAACAATCCCAACTCTCCCAGCCTCTTCTCCCAGCAGAGCTGCTTCATCCCTCTGATCATCCTGGTGCCTCCCCTGGACTTTCTCCAGCAGCTCCACGTCCTTCCTGTGCTGGTGACCCCAGCTCTGAGGTCCCCAGCTCTTCTGTCTGGTGTTTTCGCTATTTACCTTCAAGTTTGATAGTTTCCATTTAATCATCCAAATCCCCCTAGAGCCCAATAATTGCTTTCATTGTACACCCATAACCCTAAACACACAAATCTGGCTCCCTTACAGGTTGTCACTGACATGGAGGCAAGTCCAGTTCAGAAAACCAGAAAACCTTGCATCCTCCCTCCCTTCTTCATTTTAATGGTGTTCAAACTGAACATCAGTTGTTAATCCTATAAAGTCTGATTGTATGTCCTGATCGTATGGTTCAGGAAAAATAATCATCAGTTTAATTTCAAATTTAACATTCCTTGGGATGTCAAGGAATTTTGACTGTGCACCCTCCTGTCATGGGGGCTTTTAGAAGCTTTGTAGGGTCCTGTGCCTTTCTCTCCCAGCTTCTTTGCTTGACAAAATCCCTTTCCTTCCTGCACTGCTCTTCAAAACAAATTATCTGTGAGCTGCTGCACCCTCCTGCCTCAGGGGATGCATCACAGAAAGGCATCCTGCAGCTTTTGGGTGCTCACCCCAACCAGCACGGGGTGAAACTGGTGTTGTTGACACAACATGTGGGGTTTGTGTGTAACGGGGACGCACTGCTGAGCTTTCATCTCCTGCCATACAATTAACAGCCTTGAACATATGCTTTATGGGGACATTTCCAACAACCTTTGCTGGATAACTGGGATGTTTAAAGGATGTTCCCTTTATTCCTGCATTCAGCTGAGTTGCAGGTGCAGCTCTGAGTGGTCAGCTCTGGTGGTAAATGTTCCACTTGGGGCTTATGGCCCTGCTTTCTGTAGTTTCCTGGCAAACAGGAAATTAAGAAAGGCAGCAAAATCATGAATACATTTAATTCCTCCCACCTAACCCAAATAAAATCAAACTGCAAACCAGACATACATGGATGAGATACATGACATAGCTGAGCAGTCACATATCAAAGGTAATGCCAGTTTCCCTGTTGCTGTCAGGGCTTTTGGATTTTGTGTTGGAGGAAATTCCTGGAAAGTATCCTCTAGAGGGAAAGCAGAAAACTTTAGTTGTACAAAAAGTCATGCTGGTTGATTACAACGGTTCCTTCTGGCCTGACTGGTTTTTAAATGGATTTATATTATGCTAATAGGGAGCTTGGAACCTTTACTTCTCTTAAGCATATAAGACATATAAGATTAGCCCTGGAGCCAAATTTGTGATTCTTCTACAACATTGAAATTCAGTTAAAAAAAAAAAAGTGTGATTTTTTTGTTGTTTCCCATGAAATGAAGTAGACAATGTTACATTTTGGGTCAGTTCAAGATGTTTTGAAATTTTTTTTTTGCCTGCAGTTCTTTATCCCTCTAACCAGCTGTTTTTCAATTTAGATATATTTTTAGATGAAGTGGTATTTAAAAACTGAAAACCACAGTTTGTTGTTCTGTATTTCAGAATGAAATAGGTTTTTCTTTTAAAAATTAGGCACCAAACTCCACCCTAGCCCTGCTTATTTCTTGAAATATTTATTGCAAATAACTGAAAGAAAAAAAAGTTTTGCTCACAATTTAAAATTTATAACAAGTCAACAGATAATTTTTTTTTTCTCCTTTTCCACTTTGGCTGAGAGGAGTGGTAAGGAGAGTTCACCTACCACCACATATCCATAAATTTTTTTGTAGAAACTTAATTAACCATCCAGTGATTTCTGTATGGGACAGCTGGGGAGTTGTTGCTGTATTATAAGTGAGTTTTTTCCTTTGAATAATGCAGTATAAAATACTTTGGAGTATTTATCTTGTGCTCCTTGCCATGTTTCTCCTGCTCACAATCAAGCTGAGCCTTTCCATCTGACAATATTTACAATGTAAAAATCTATTTCAGTCAGTAAACGATATTGCTGCTAATGGCTTGGACTGCAATCCCATAAAGAGCTTAAGCATATGGATAATATCTGCTGGAGTTAATTGAGCTGCTGGCATCGTTGGAATGACAGACACAGAAAGCCCTGATAGCAGGAGCTCAGTCAACTCCTCCGAGTTGTGTTTCTTTGTATGAGTCAGGTGGAAAAAAACAGAATGGCCAAAAGCACAGAGAATATGTTGGGAAGCACTTTTGTAACTATTTTTTTAAGCTCTATCTTAGGCAAATCAAGATGTGTGCTTGAGCAGACTGGTCCAGGCCAGGCAAAGGGGCTCCATGGCCTTGCTGAGGTGGGTGGTGAGCAAAGCCCAGCACGTGTGGGGTGGGAAAGGCACATCTGGAGTGTGTTGGTGTGCTTTGGGAAGCTCATGAGCTTCCTGAGGGTGATAAAGAGGCTGAAGGGACTGGAGTCAGGAAAGGCTGAGGGAGCTGGGGCTGTGCAGCCTCCAGAGCAGCCCCCGCTGAGAGGGGCCCTCACCCCTGGGTGTCCCTGTGTGCAGGGAGGGGCACAGCAGGGCCCAGCTCTGCTCCCTGGGGCCTGGAATGGCACCGGGGGAACGGGCAGGGGCTGATCCCAGGAAGTTCCCCTGGACAGGAGGCAGAACTTCTTCCCTGGGCAGTGCCCCAGCCCTGCACAGATTGTCCAGAGAGGCTGTGGAGTCTCCTCCCTGGGGACACTGCAGAGCTGTCTGGACACACTGCTGTGCCCTGTGCTCTGGGATGGCCCTGCTGGAGCTGGGAGGTGGCACCAGGTGAGCCCCTGGGGTCCCTTCCAGCCTGACACACTCTGGGATTCTTTTCCAGCAAAGTGCTGAGTTTCAGGTCTTGAAATTCATCCTTTCAGGACAGATTTATCCTGTCTTTTCAGACAGATTTATTTGATAAAGATAGGAAAATAGTACCCTCATTTATAGTAATTACCTCATACTTTCAGAGACAAAAATGACTTATTTTTCAAGATAGAAATGCCAGTTAGGCACATTCCACTGGCAGAATGAGAATTTGTGTGCTTTTTAGAGGTTCATGTCTGAAAAGCTTCCCAGTGTGATTTACAGACAGATTCCATCATCACCACACTCCTATGAGCTCAGTGGTTTTGATCTGGTGGGTGACCTACAGGAGCAAGACTGGAGCTGCCCATTCCTTAGGAGTTGGTAGAATCATGGAATCCCAGAATGGTTTGGGTTGGAAGGAACCTTAAAGCCCATCCAGTCCCACCCCTGTCATGGGCAGGGTCACTTTCCACTGTCCCAGGGTGCTCCAAGCCCCGTCCAACCCGGCCTTGGACACTTCCAGGGATCCAGGGGCAGCCACAACTTAGGTCTCACTTTCCTTGGACCACTTGTCTTTCGTGGCTGCAGTAAGAGGAAGAGCAGCAAATTAAATTTTGCCTGTCACTAACCATGGCTTCCCACATGCTCCTGGAGTGGCCTGGAAAAAGCACTTGGGAATAGGTTCAGGAATTCCACATCCCAAGTAAGTGAAGCTGACAGAATGAAGATGGCTCTCCCCACTTAAAGACGATGAGTGTGATGCTAAATATCACCCAGAGAGGTGTGTGGTGAGGCATGAAGTTGACGCCGATATTCAGGGATGGAGATCATACTTATCAGGTAAACTCCTGCTTCGGGACATTACCCAGAGTGGGAGATTTATTCCATGGGCTTTAACTTTCCTGCCCTATCAGAACTTCTCTTTATCTTCATGGTATATCACCTTGGCATTTGCCTTGACTGAACTCTGCTCTCACGTCTCTCTTTTAGTGTGTCTGCAAATCTCTCTGTCACCACCTTTGCTGTGTCTCCCAAGTCATTACTACAGTACTTAATAAAAGGTACACTAAAGTCATCCTAAGGAGCCTCAGTTCTCCAAAGGGAGCATACGCAGAATTAAAGCCTTGCCTGGCTGTCAAGAACTGTGGTGTGAACAGAAGTAATTTCATGTAATGAAACCAGACCTGTGGAAAAAGGGGCTCTGCCTGTGATCCATCCTGCTGGGTATGGATTATGTATCACAGCAATCTCCTGCACGCAGCAGCAAATACGGTCCAGCGTGTAATGCACCCAGCCACTGAGGTTCAGATTAAAGACATTTTTCAGTCATTTAATTGAATTTGAAATGTCACAGTAATTCAGGCTCTACTTCTCTTACACCTGTACAAATCTGTTTATGGTGGCTTGATGTAATTTTGTCCATTATAAACTGGCTTAAATGACCCGAAAAGGGGATTTGTTTTCCCTTTCAATTCCCTGAAAGCTTTGCAGAAGTTAATAAAGCAAGTTCTCCATGTTATTTTTGCAGCAGGCAGAATCTTCACTGCATTCCCCCCTGTTTAGTTGTTAATTTACTCCAGTATGAAGGAGTGCAATGTCATGGCCATTAATAAATGACATAAATAGGACTTTTAATGTGTTTTGGGAACATTTTTCTTGCTGATTTTCATCCTGGACCCATTCATGAAAATGCAGCTAACCTAAAGGATTTCCAGGCAAGGAACTGATTCAAAAGGGACATGATTAAGGTTTGACTTAAGTTCATATTTAGGACAGTGAGGTTTTTATGGCCTTTTTTAGGATGCAGAAGGAAGTCTTCTTGAAAGATGGCCAAAGCAGCAGTTTGTGTTTGAGGTTGACCTCAGAAGTTTGGGCTCTTTAAATACCCACTTTGGAGAGAAATTAGTTGAATGCTCTATTAATTGTTTTATATAAACCTCAGTTCCATCTTTTCCCACCTTCTGCTGGCATAGTTGTGCAGAATAAACATGTACACGTTCTGTGTGGCTTCATGACTGCAGCTCACTGACAAGATTCTTGTTTAACTCCGCCTCTTCCTTTTCTTCTGGTTTTTCCATCTTTCCCCATGCTCCTAAAACCAACTTAAAAATGGAAGCAGTATCCTTATCCTCCTCAAACATTTATTTGTTGTCAAAATAGCCCCAAGTGTGTAATGTTCTGTGCCACTTCCACCCCTTGGCTGTGGACTCAGCAGGCACACCCGGTACAGGAGATCCAACAGTTTCCCATTATCATTTTCATGAGGGCTCTCCCAAATTCACTTCAATTACAGGTGGCAGCTTCTTCACTGAAAAAAATCTCTGTAAAAACTTTGTGGCAACGTGACCCATGTAGAACACCAAGCCCAAACATGTTGGGAGAGTATTCTTTGTTTTTTTCTAAAGGTAAAATCAGATAAGAAGAAAAGTTTTTGGAATTTTTTTGTCCGGCCCACAAAATTACCTCTCCTGTGTCCCAACAGAATAAACCTGAGGTGACTAAACAATATTGGTTACAGAATCCCAGAGTGTGTCAGGCTGGAAGGGACCCCAGGGGCTCATCTGGTGCCACCTCCCAGCTCCAGCAGGGCCGTGCCAGAGCACAGGGCACAGCAGTGTGTCCAGACAGCTCTGCAGTGTCCCCAGGGAGGAGACTCCACACCTCTCTGGACAATCTGTGCAGGGCTGGGGCACTGCCCAGGGAAGAAGTTCTGCCTCCTGTCCAGGGGAACTTCCTGGGATCAGTCCCTGCCCGTTCCCCCTGTGCCATCCCAGGCCCCCGGGAGCAGAGCTGGGCCCTGCTGTGCCCCTCCCTGCACACAGGGACACCCAGGGGTGAGGGCCCCTCTCAGCGGGGGCTGCTCTGGAGGCTGCACAGCCCCGGCTCCCTCAGCCTTTCCCAGGCAGGGAGAGGCTCCAGGCCCTTCCTCACCTGCGCAGCCTCCGCCGGCCCCGCTCCAGGAGCTCCCTGTCCCTGCCGTGCTGAGGATCCAGAGCTGGACACGGCCCTGCAGAGGTGCCTCCAGGGCTGGGCACAGGGCAGGGTCACTGCCTGACCTGCTGGGAGTGCTCTCCCCAGGATCCCATTGCCCCGAGGACACTCTGCTGGTCAGGGACAGCTCATTCTCCACTGAGCTGCTCCAGCAGGTCGCTGCTCCCAGCCTGTACCAGGATGGGGTTTTCCTTTTCCAAGTGCAGAAAACACGGACAAGGTAGCAGCTCTAAGTCCACATTGTATAAACAATCACAGGTACCTCTGTTCTGCAGTTTAAGCTGAACCTAAGCCTGATGGCAACTTGAAAATCACCTTGCTGAGGAGAACTGATGGATAGATGAGCTCAGAGCTCTGCACAAGCAGCGTGGTTGTGTCCTGTGGTTCTTCAAGTGGGCCCCGTGCCCACCAGATTTCCAGTCACACACTGGGATAGTTTTCAAGTGTGGAGGAACTGGCTGAGCTGAAGCAGTTGGAGTTAAGGGGCACCAGGCAAAGGGAAAGGATTTACAGGAAAATAGGGGTTTGATGCAGTGCAAGGGAGAGGAAGCAAAATTCTAAGGCTGAAACAAAATGAGAAAGAGCTCTTGTATCAGAATTGGTACCAAAATAAAATGGGAAGTGCAAAATGAAATCCATGAATGGCCCTCATTTTTAAATTTCAAAACCCAGTCTATTTGAGATTTGCCATCGATGTTGACAGACACTTTCTGTTGAGAGCCATGCACCATTCTGCAGGTAAAAACACCTTCAGATGGAGAATTTTGTTTTTTTTTCTAGAGAAAACAAGGTCATTACATTATTTTTTAAAAGCCTAAGATGTCCTGGACATTGATAGATGCATGTTTATGAGCACTAAAAAAACAGTGCACTGTAAATGAGTTCTTATTGGTAGCGAATGAACTGTTTCATGATTATTAATGAAGTCTGGAGTTGCTATTGCTGTCTAATTATACTAAATGTATTTCTCAAGGTTCAGGGATATACATAAATCAATAAAAGAACTGAGTCTGAAAAATGAAGTGAAAGTAGTTAATACACTGCTTGATTGGACCTTACTGATGGCCATTAGATACTTGGGTTTTTTTCTGGTTTAATTTTCTTCGTTGCTTGAGGAGTCTTTCTCTTCCAAGGCACTTTTGAGTCACTGGTATTTTTTGGTAACATACCTAAAAGTTATTTTTGCATTGTTGATGCAGTAACCAAGAACTCTCCCCATATAATTGCTGTGGGGTTATGGAATTTTCCCTGCAGTGAGTTTTAATTATTCCGTGCTAATTAAGCAACTGATGCCTACTGTGAAAAATTCTCCCTTTGGAACAATGTGAGCAAAGGTGCATACATAAATTTCATAACATATGCATAAAAGCATCCTTTTTTATCTCTTGTACTAATTTCATGTCCCCATGTTCGGGCGGCAGAATGAATAAATATAACTCCTCTGGCTGTATATAACATGCTCCAAAGACATAATATTCATCTTTTCCCATTAAAAAAAAATAGCAACATGGTATTTTTGAACTTGTTGGATCCTCCCTTTAGCACAAAGACTGTCACCTATTTAAAAGTTAGATAAAAAATGAGGTGCTTAATTACACTTGAGTTAGAAGGAGGCTTGTTGTGCCTTGCTGGCACATGGGAAAATAATCCCAGGATGGTTTGAGGTTGGAAGGAACCTTAAAGCTCAGCCAGTGCCACCCCTGCCATGGGCAGGGACACCTTCCACTATCCCAGATTGCTCCAAGCCCCATCCAACCTGGCCTTGGACATTTCTGCAATTGCAATGAGATTGAAAATGGAACAGAGAAAGGGCAGGGGGAGCAGAAACTGAAGAGAGATGCTTCCTTCTGGAAAGTGCATCCCTGGCACCGTTGAATTTATAGGGCAGAGCATTGCAAGAACTGGCAAGATTACAATTGGTGATGTGGAGTCACTCTCAGACCATCCCTAGTGGTGGGCAGGCAGTAGGAAGGAGGAAATTTGAAGATAAAATTAATGTCTAAAAATGCCTGAAAAAGTAATTTCCCATCAAAATAATTAAAACCAGATTTACTTCTTTCATTCTATATGAAACTAAATAGATTTTTTGATAGCTGTGCTAGAAGTAAAAGATATTCTCTGAGAAAACTTTCATTGGGCTAAAATCCAAGATTTTTTTTCTGAAAGAACTGTCAATATAAGAAATAAATCAGCATTAGTTGTTTCGAATGGTGGTTGGGAAGGGAAGTCTTCTGCCTCACGGCTGCAACACTGCACTGGTTCTTGTGATGAGCACAGAGCTGAGTGGATGGATAATTAGATAATTGCAGCACTAATGGAGTCCTGGGAAAAGTGGTCCAGGTCCCTGCCCTGCTCCAGACTCCGGCTGTGCCTGCCCCATGAGGTGGAGGTGGCTGAGCCAGGCGGGGGGATTGTGTTGGCTCTGCACTGCTGCTTCCAAAACACCCAAAGTGCAGCTTTGGAATAGGAAAGCTCTGCAGGACGGGGATGGACTGGCATGGAAGCACCCGAGCAGCGCCAAGGGACTTGGTTTCTCTGCTTCTGGAGGGCATGGAGGCTGAGCTGAGGCTTTGTTTTGGGGTGAATATGGTCTAGACGAGGTCCCGAGGGTGTTGTCACACCCAGGCGGGAGCACTGGGGTGGGGTGTGAACATCTTTACTCGAGCCATGTGGAGCCAGGAGGAGCTGGAGGGTGTACCTGGAGGAATTTGGGGTTCAGCCGTCCACCCTGCTTAGGGACACCCTCAAGAGTCCTTACAGCCACAACAGCAAAGTCCTTGTGAGTGCTAAACCCTGCCCTGGGCTGGGCCTGCCTGGCCAGAGAGCTCTGTGGGGAGAGAAGGGGAGACCACAGTTCCCAGGGAGCAGCATCCTGGACCACAAACCTCCTGAGATCCCTTCCAGCCTGAGTGACCTGTGATCCTTTAGAAAAATGCACTGAGTAGTGAGATAGAAGCTGATTTTATTTCTTTGAATTAAAAAATTCAGGGGAAAACCCCTTCAAACTGGTTGCAAATTTATTTTAGCCTAAACCCCAAAGATGAAATCTCTTGTTAAGAACCCCGGTGTTCCAGCTGAGCAGACAGGTGGATATCCCAGTTCTGATCCACCTGTGAGGCCAGCAGGGCTGTGGAGATCTGATCCGACCTGACAGGCACAGTGTCCTGGAGCCAGGAGCTGTGCCAGTCACATCCACTCTGTGGAAAAGTGAAAAATGCCATCCTAGCAGTGAGCTGTCAGAAGCAGGAACAGGGGCTGCTTTCCACTTAAAATTCTCCATTTGACCAAAGTGAAATCATAGACAAAAAAATAAAATCTGTTTGAATTATCTTCAGCATAGCCCATTTTTTCCTCTTCAAATTACAGATCTGACATTTCTATAGGTTTTTAATTCAATTATCTTTAGGTCCAGTTAACTGGAAACGCCTGGTCTGTGTAAAGGTGCAGGACAAATATTGTCTTTTGGCAGCTCAGCCTCATCTCTCCTTGTCTTGACAAAAAGCTTAAAGAAACTACAGGTTTGAAACATTTATCTCATGTATTTCTTCAAGATACTCTGGGCAAGTTCATCACAATGATTTCCAGATTTGCCATTTTTTTGATCTTTCCACCTCTTCCCCCTCTCAGCTGTGCTCCATTGCAGGAACACACAGATATGAATTTATGTACTTGTTTCTTTTATTCCTAAGATCACTTTTAAGCTGTGCTGGATTTTTCCTTGCCTTGGCACATGACACTCAATAATCAGAAGACAAAATCTTTATGTCCTGTCCATTATTCACTTTTCCTCTATTGAAGGAATCTGCCCTGGACAACAAACGGTGGGACCAGTGCACGTTGGAAGGGATCATCACAGAGGGCTCCTGATTGTTCTGACTCAACTCCCCAGAAGTCTTTTTGCTCCCTAAATTTAGAAATTTCCCCCCAGAAAAGATTTGTCCTTCTGCAGAGGGTGCCAGCACTTTGAATGGGTTTTCACTTTTAAGGGAGATGAAAGGAAACGTTACATTTTCCTGTGAAAATAAAAAGCACAGTGTGCATTTGTCAAGTCTCCAAACATAAGTTTTTTAAGTGGAATGAAGTGCTGCTGCTGCTGTTTGCTGGGGGGGTGCCCGGCAGTGGAGCTGCTGGGATAACCCATCCTGTGATGTCACCTTGGCTGCACAGCTCCCAGCAGAGATTCCTCGGCTCTGCTTTGAGGGCTGCCCTCAGTCCTGCAGGGAAGCCTGCTGGAACACGGAATCACTGAGTCACTGAGGTTGGAAAATCCTTCTGAGGTCATCCGGTCCCACCATTCCCCCAGCACTGCCAAGGCTGCCACTGACCATGTCCCCAGGTGCCACATCCACACAGTTCTTAAATCCCTCCAGGGATGGTGGGTCCTCCACTGCCCTGGGCAGCTGTGCCAGTGCCTGACCACCCTCTCAGTGAAGAAATCTTTTGTTTTCCAAACAATGTGATAAAATTAGGACTATTCAAATGCACAAAGTGTGCAATGTTATCTGAATGCTAATTGCTTAATAATATGTCTCTCAATAAAGAAAAATGTACCTCCTGAAAATTGCCTAAGTGCAATATTTGGCCATGTTGGAGGGGATTTGGAACAACCTGGGATAGTGGAAGGTGCCCCTGCCCATGGCAGAGGGTGGAATGAAATGAGCTTTAAGGTCCCTTCCAGCCCAAAGCATCCTGTGATTCTGTGATAAATTATATATGCAATACATAATTGCTTTTCCCAGTTTAGGGCATGACCTAGTGAAGGAAAATGGCAAGGGATCTGCTTCCTCTCCTCCCTGCCACTGCCTGTGCGTGGAGTGCGCCTGCTAAAGCACACCTCAAACCAAGCTGTAGGTCAGGTCTGGAGGGGCCAGGACAGCAGTGCAGCACCTTCATCCTGCAGCACGTTCTGTGCAATGAGAGACTTCGGAGCATGACACATTCCAAATTGCTCTGCTTGGTCGGATGAATCCTGGAGAGCCTCCCCTCCCCGTCGCAGTGGCTGTCATTTCCTGGAAAGGGCACCTTTGATCCACTATCTGTTACTCTCCTGCTGAACAGAGCTTGCAAATTACTAATGATTCTGGCAAAAGAACTTTAATTTTGTGCCAGTGGGAGATTTCAGGTTAATTAAATAGTCTTGTTGCTCCTGTGTTTCACCAAGTAACTGCTTTTGGCTGAGACCAAGAAACTTCACAACTTGAGGACCTAATTCTGTCTTGACCTGAACTTCATCAGGCCAAGCCAATGACTCCAAGTGCCTGAACAAGTCCTGAAACTCCTTCTAAAAAACTTTAGGGCCACGCTAGGACAACAGTTTGCTCCAGGCTGTGAAAGCAGTGCCTTGATGCTTCTCACTTTTGTTAGTCTTTAAGCAAATGTCCAAAAATGTGAGAAGAGCAGCAAACCCAGCTGCTGAAGCACATGTCATCTAAATTAGGGTCTCAGTCTCACCTGTGGTGGTGGGTGAGCAAAACAGAATGACAAGAAAATCCCAGGGCAGAAGGGAAAAGCTCCAGAGCAAGCTTTTACCTGAGGCAGTGAGAGCTTTCTGTGTGCAGCACAGACTCCTGTGGAGGAGTCGGGTGCTGTGGGATTAAAAACTGATGGACTCAGTGTGCCAGAGGACCTGCTCTCAAATCCAGTCCTGTCTGCACATTGACAGTGGTGCCGCACTCCACTTTGGCTCTCAGCTGGCATAGGAGGCTCAACTGGGATGGTACGTCCTGCAGGTGTCACACCACAGATGTGGGGTGAGTCCCTGGCGAGAGGAATGGGACGGGTGAGGAACAGGGGCTGATCTGGAGCAAGATGAGAGTCAGGAGGCATTCGGGAGACCAAATACTGGGATTTTTCTGGGACAACTTAGGGATTTTGTGGATAGGGTTTCTGAAGGGATTAAGTACAGGAACAGAGGATGAGCTCAGAATTTAACATACATGGCTGTCTAAAGATTTTATATCACATTTTGTAACTCCAATGAAGCAAAGCAGTGAAACAAGAACAACTGCAGAATGTAAAAGAAATGATGCTAAGATATCCAGAGAGACCCTTGTCTGTAATGGTTGCCACCAGTGTTATTTTATTCTAATTCAGGAAAAGAAAATCACATTATAATTAACAAGGAAAAAAACCCCTAAGAATTTGGATAAAAATAATAATGATAAAAGCAATCCAGGTGCTGTTCTGAGAAATGCAGATGAAGAGAGCATTTAAGTGGAAAAGGGAAGCAAAGTAAATAGAAAAGACATCCCTGGTGAGCAAAGCCTGTTCCACCTTTTACAGTGCAAGGCTGATAATAATAACAACAGTATATGATTTATTCAGTTTTTGTAGCCTTTTAACTTACACTCGAAAGAGAGATGGGAAGGGCTCAGGAAAATACAGAGAGCTGGGAAGGGCTCTGAAACAAAAAGACTGCCTGCTATTGCTTTCTGCAGCCTTCTCCCTGTCTCCCGAAGGAATGTAAGATATCAAATCTCCATACTGTGGGTCTCTGCCAGCTCTTCCGCCCTCTGCAAAGCTGAGCCCTTCCAGGAGCGCCTGTGCCTGTGGAGGCAGGGAGAGGAGCAGGATGGGCACGTTCCAGCCTGCTGCGCCTCATTGCTCATTAATGTGGCATTTTTAGGGTGGGATGGCTCCTGGCTGGCAGGTGACAAAATTGTTGGAGGTGCATGCTGCAGCTGGAGCCAGGAATTGGAGAGGGACAGGTGGAGGTCTGTAAATAAGGACACTTGGAGCCTGTCTGTGCGATGCCAAAGCTGCTCCCGGCCAGGAGCGAGCTGAGCCCTCGTCCCTGCCCTGAGCTGCAGGTCACTGCTGCCTGTGCTGGTATTGTCCCCAGGACACAGAGGAGAGAATCTGCTCAGCTTTCACGGGAGAAGTTCACAAAATATGTAAAAACCCCCAAATTGGCCGATTTCTGACTGTTTGTACAAGTTCACTGTAGTTTCCTACTCTGTCCTCCTCTCTCATCCCAGTGCCTGTGGCACGTCCAGCACCTCTCCTGCTCTCCACATCCTGCTCCTCAGCAGGACAGCCCCAAAACACCTTAAGGAGCTGGAGAGTGTCCAGGGGAGGTAACGGAGCTGGGAAGGGGCTGGAGCAGCAGGAGCAGCTGAGGGAGCTGGGGAAGGGGCTCAGCCTGGAGCAAAGGAGGCTCAGGGGGGCCCTTCTGGCTCTGCACACGTCCCTGACAGGAGGGGGCAGCCAGGGGGGGTCGGGCTCTGCTCCCAGGGAACAGGGACAGGAGGAGAGGGAACGACCTCAGGCTGTGCCAGGGCAGGGCCAGGTTGGACATCAGGAAGACTTTTTCCAGAGAAGGAATTGTTAAGCACTGGCACAGACTGCCCGGGGCAGTGGTGAAGTCGCCATCCCATAAAATGTGTGGATGTGGTGCTCAGGGACAAGGTTCAGCAGTGAATATGGCAGTGCTGGGTTAATGCTTGGGCTCGATGATCTTGGAGGGCTTTTCCAACCTAACCCTGCTGTGATTCTATGATTCTAAGACCTGCTCCTAAATCTGCCCATTTGTAAGACCAGACCTAGGCCTGACCTTAGGAGGGAAACCTCAGTGAGTGTGGGATTTGTGCGCAGCACTGTGTGAACATCCTACACTCTTTTTCCAGCAGCCATTTTACATTTAGCTACCTTGGACTTGGCTGTAAATTCCACTTTTGTGCTGTAGCTTTTCTTATGCCTTTCTTCTAGTACCTGGATGAACATTGCTACTTCACATTCTCATGTTTTGAGATCTACCTCTGCAAACTGTTAAAAGTCAAGATTGCCTTGTTGGATTTGAAGGGCAGAACAGTCCAGCACCGATTTTTCTTTGATATCTGCCTCCTGAAATCTGCTCTATTGGTTCAATATGACTTATGGGCCATTTCAATTTGTTGGAACTCTGGTGGGGTTTTTCTCCATTGATGTGGATGACTGCAGGCCATGCATGGCAATAAAGGATTCGATCCAATCTGTGTAATAGGCTCAGTAGGTGTATTAGAGCAGTATTATCAAACCATATGAATTTTTATGCCAGTCCATTAATGAAGTACGTGTGCCTGCTCTGTTTATAGACCCTGTTGTTTGGTGTGTCATAGATCATTCTCTGCATAACTGAAATGATTATTGCAGACGTGCAATCAATGAAATGTTCTTCTTCAAATTGGCACACTTGATTTTCCTCATGAAATTTTGTTCAGGCTTTAATGGAAATAAATTTCCAGTCAAGCCAGGCTCCGAGGACATCCAGTAAGGACACTGCAAAGGCCCATCCCTTGCCAGCAGTCACTAACTAGCAACAGCTCTTCAGAAAAGGAGCTGGGAATTGCAGTGGAGCGTGCTTTTTAAAAGAGGCAAACATGAAATGTGGAGGTTGAAATAGGGGAACTGTTCATAAGTGGAATAAATTTGCTGCACTTAGTGGCAGTCGTTGAGCACCCAACTTCAAGACTGATGAAACCTAATCAGAGGGAGTCCAGAGTCAGGGAACAAGAGCCAAGCTCTGGAAACCATGAGCCACAAGAAAAGACTGAAGTAATCGTGTGGGTTAACTCTTGAGGAGAAAAGACAGAAAGGAAACACAGTGGTCCAGCCTTGCAGCAGGTCTGTGGCTGCTCAGTGGTTTCTTCCCCATGTCAGGGCAAAAAGTTGGCTTGGATGGCAGCAGGGGGAAATTTAGTCTAATAATGCAACTAAATCAGGCTTGTCATAAGATTTCTAATAGTTTGAAATATCTGTTGGAATAGATTGTCTAAAGGGATTATAGAATCTCTATCAGTGGATGTTCTAATCTCTGTCACTGAAAGTTTTTAAGACCAAGGTCCATATATCCGAGAGGAATATGGCAGAGGTGCAGGCTTTCTAACCCTTCCTCAGCATTTCCATGTTTCTTTTTCTGCAACTAATACAAACCTCTTTTTATGTACAAAAATCACATATATTTTCACTTTTTTCTCCCGAATTTTGACATGTAGCTTTTCTTTGTGCTTTGCAAAGTTTGCTCTAGATCGTTTCACTTAAATAACATTCCCAGTGGGCTTTCCAGAAAGACTTTTTCTGGGAATAGGAGTTGTTCTGTCCAGATGTTTGTGAATCACAGGGTCATCAAATCCTGATACGGTTTGGGTTGGAAGGAACCTTAAAAACCATCTCATTCCAAACCCCTGGACACCTTCCAGTAGTGGAAAGCAGTCACTAAACTGGTGAAGAAGGGAGAAACCGTATTTCAGATTTTTGGAGGAGGGCTCTGGCCTGGTCTGTGCTGACCCTATATCATGGGTACTACTATGATAAAATAATTACCTGCAGATTTAGTGGGGAATCCTTCATGCATAAATTTCCATGTTTTTATCTTGATGAAGAAGAGTTTTGCCTAAATAATAAACTGAATTTCACCCGACAATAAGAAGATATCCTACAATATATGTTGACATATCTTGGTTACTTACAGGTTACTGAGCCTTTTGCAACATCTTTTCAATAGCTTTGTCTTTTTTTTCACTGATTTTAGTTTCCTCTCCCTGAGCACAAAAAATAAAATATTCAGTTGTAATAACAAATCCTCGGATGGCATGAAAACGTTATTAAACAACTTCAATAACCTCTAGAAACATAAATGTAATATAGGAGAAACATTCCTTTACAAAAGTCGATTGGAGGTAGGTTTTTGATACAATTTGTCAAATCTATCTTGTTTCTAGAGCGTGATGGAAGTTAATATTGATTGCCATTTGAAAGCCCAGCTTGTCGGCTTTGTTCCACTCAGCTGCCAGCATTGTCATTCTCAAGGTTTATTTTCCCTGTGCTCTCAGATGACGGGGGCTAGTGGAGCATGTTAGGGCTGGCAATCATACAGCCAGCTGATAAACAAAAGCTGCCGAAGATCAGCACAGCAGAATGAACTGGAATAGGAAAATCTCTCCCTGTATCTGGGCTCTGAACATATTAAGAACACTAAGCAAAATTTATTTAAAGAAAACCACCTGTAGTAGCAACAGCAATCTGCCCATGGTATCAATTCTTTCTCTGTCTGCTGATAATCAATAATGTCTGTCAATTGTTTGATTGGAGATTTTGCTATTTGACCAATAGAATTATAAATTCCAAAATTAAAAAAAAATCATTACTACCTATCTCTGTTCTTTTCCAGTATGCAACTTTACCTTAACACCTTTAATTAAAAGGATTTATCTTTTGGCATTTCTGCATTTTCCCAAAGGTCTCAGGTGCTTCTCCCTGGAAGTGTCCTCAAAATGCAGTTCAAGGAGTAGGGAAGCTATACCAGACTTTTTTTTGTTGTTGTCACATTCCAGCATCCCTGATTCCTGCACAGCTGGAGCCCTGGTGCCTCAGACCCTGGGCTTTACAGGCAGAGGGACATGAGAGAAGCTTCCAGAGCAACATCTCACAAAGCCCAGCCTTACACCAAGCACCCCATGGAGGCAGGAGAGCAACCAGAGCCCTGTGCAGCTCTAAAATGCCACAAGAACAACAGATCTCATATTTTGAGGAATTCCACCTGCAAGTAAATAGAAGGGATGATGCTAAACCTGTGGACCTGCAGGCATGCAGGAACAGGGGTTCCTTTTTCTTCACCCTGAGCTGAAAGCCCCAGCCTTTCCTTCCTGGGCGAAAGAAAAGATTCCCAGATACAAACTTCTCTGCCTCGTGCTGTCAGATGTCTTGATATACTCAACACACTCCTACAAAATGCTCAGAGTGCTGTTCTTCCCTTGAATTGCTGTTTTTCACAGGAAAGTTGCTCAGCTGGAAAATTTCTTGTCTGGCAGAACCTCAGGAGGTCGTGCAGCGCATCACTGTCCGGCCGAGTTACAGCCTCAGCCTCCTTCCTCCCCAGATCTCTTTTGCGGTTTTTTTTCCCATCCATCAGGACAGTTTTCTCCCTGTCCTGGAAGAACATTGCCTGTGCAACGTGAAGGCTTTATTAGCACATCTACTTTGCACTGTTTGCTGATTGATGGGGCAAACAACCCCAAACTCCATATGGGTGCAAACTTCCCATCACTTCGCTTCCCTCAGAGAAGTATCATCCTAAAAGGCAAAGCTCACACCGTGATCTGTGTATGCACGAAGTGATTTATTTAAAAGGCACACTGTATTAACAGTGCTTCCACCCATGTGCTCTTTGCCTGACGGAGACAAATTGTTATCTCAGCAGATGGTCCTGCGAAGGCAATTTGCACTTGCTTTGCCAAGTGACAGGAAACTCCACTCTGTACCCTTGTCCCCCCTGAGCTGTCTTGTTAAAACGTTTTTTTGGGCTGCAGGAGCTGATCTGCAGCAGTCAGCCGAGGCTCTGGGATGATCAAAGGGCTGGGAAAGTATTGAGGAATTTTCCTGCTGAAGGGAACTTTTAAAACCTCCCCTCCATCCTTTGCTCTGGATGCTTAATCCTGTTTAAACAACAACATGTCAAACATGCCCAGTCATCAGCTAGCAGGTGTCCCTGCTGAGATTTCCAGCTTGAAGTTTTCCTGCGTCATGGTGCAAGGATTTTTTCCCAAATATTGACTTTTAGTTTTCAAGGTTACTGATGATGTGCTCAGGCACAGGATTTGTTCAGGCCACGTCAGGAAAAGAGGCACATTAAGAAGATGAATGCATTTATCAGGCAAATCACCTGGCTGGCTGTATACCTTTGGATTTACCTGTAAGACATTGTTTGGATAAATCCATATTTTTCTGTAATTACCTGTGCAAACACCCAAGAGCCCTCATCTTTCAGCTCCTCAAAGAAGAAGCTCTAATTTATGATGTTTACATGGTAGTGTCTGTGTGCTGGCACCAAACAGGCTTCAATCTTCATCTCCCCCAAGATAAAAAAAAATCTTATTTAGTAACAATGAGGAACCTACAGAATCAATTGTGTGACAGTACCTAACGTTGCACTTCCTGCCAATTACTGGAAGTATGGAAAAGGATGAACTTCAGGCAGCTCTGCTCCATCCTTTTGCTGCTGGTGGGAGAAAGGGAGGACAGAGCTGGATTTCAGGATCAGGCCAAATGACCTGCACTGGTTTGGCTGTGACAGTGCCGGGGCTCTCACAAGATGCCACAACTCTTCCAGGACGCCTGTTCCATTATTTAATCATTCAGGTGCTTGGACTTGTATGGGTGAACTAAAAATAGATGCTGTGTTGGAGCCATTAGTCTGGCTCTGCATTTCCCAGGAGCAACAGTCCAACAGTGCTGTGAAAAATGACAATGGGTTTTTTTTTTTTTTAAGAGAAAAAGAACAACTAAATCAGTGCAAAAAGACTCCGAGCCAACCAACCAACAAAAAAAACCCAACCAGAAACTGAAAAAACAGAACAGAAGAACTTGTTTGCTTGTGTACAGAGAATTTAAAAATCTTCAAAAGAATAAAAATTTGGGAGGGAGGAAAACAGTTAAATCAGATATTTCTCTGGTGCTCTTAGGTGAAAATCTGACTCTTGGCAATGTCTCAAGCCCTTGGTAATCTTTTGTCTGAATATCTCATAATCATAAAAAGAAACAACAAAGTATTCAACCTTTCTTTTTCTTGTTAAATTAGGCCCAGAATAACTATTAGATGTATTAATGTTAGTTCGTCAAATTATTCTCACACATTTTGGATGTTGTTTTGGGTTTTTTTTTTTTAGTAGATGTGTTTTTTTTGCAGTGTCCACCACAATGGCCACACCACTCTGGTTCCTGGAGTGTTTGTCATTCTAAACACGCCACCTCCTCCCCAGTGCCTTGCCTGCTCCCCAACCAGCCAGCTGAAATGATTACAGCCAAAGACAATTAAAATAACAAATGGCAAAAGGTGGATAGCAAATAACGAGTATTGAACCTCTGTCGGGGCAGGTGTTTGCACGTGGATACAGATATTTGGATAAATGACTGTGGCCCAGGAGTTGTGCAAACAGGCTGCTTGAGGAGCTGGGAAACAAGGAGGGGCATGGAAAACTGCTGAATGTTGTGGAGTGGAGCAGTGCAAATGCTGTGCCTGGGACAGCTCAGGCTGGCACTCCTATTCCTGCAGATCCGTGAGTGGTCACTTTTCCTTGGGAATCAACTGGAGCTTTGCCAACTGCAACAGGAACACAACCAGTTTTCATAATAATATTTAGTTAATATCAGTCTTAATCTTGCAGGATTGCCTTTGTCATCTGCTTCAATTAGATCCTCTTAATGTCTACATTAATTAATGTTAGTTAGCTGGACAAAATTATAGTCGGATGGGAAAATGTATTCAGTGCTACCACTCAGATATAAAGCCACTGCAACTTTTTGATATCAATAGATACATTCATCAAGTCACAGAACAGACTCAGATCATCCCGAGCTGGACCCACGAGGAGGGAGTCCAGAGGAGGCACCAGGATGATCGGAGGGATGGAGCAGCTCTGCTGGGAGGAAAGGCTGAGAGAGCTGGGATTGTTCAGCCTGGAGAGGAGAAGCTTTGGGGTGACCTCACTGTGGCCTTCCCATGCCTGAAGGAGACAACAGGAAAGATGGAGAAAGACTTTGGACAAGGGATGGAGTACCAGGACAAGGGGAATGGCTTCCCACTGCCAGAGGAGAGGGTTAGGTGGGATGTTGGGAAGGAATTGTTCCCTGTGAGGGTGGGGAGGCCCTGGCACAGGTTGCCCAGAGAAGCTGTGGCTGCCCCTGGATCCCTGGAAGTGTCCAAGGCCAGGTTGGACGGGGCTTGGAGCACCCTGGGATAGTGGAAGGTGTCCCTGCCCATGGCNCCCTGCCCATGGGTGGCACTGGATGGGCTTTAAGCTCCTTTTCAGGCCATTCCATGATTCTGTGATTCCATGGTTCAGGCATCCATGCAGTCTCCGTGCTTGTGAAAATGAACATGATTAGGTAAACCCTGAAAAATTAAATAATTCACAGAGAAAACTGCTTTCTGAGATCCTTATAGTGGTTTCCAAGTTGGGAGTCATGAAAGATTGACTTGTGTAAGAAATTTTAGTTCCTGTCTTTAATTATCTTTCCATGTTGGAGAGAACTACTGGAATCTTGTTCTTAAGTGTAAAGGGTTATAACTCTCCAAAACTTCATTAATGTCTCATTGATTATCAATAGCTGAGCTTTTATTCTTTCTGGTGAATTGAAGTTTCACTCCTTGTGATCATCATCATCATCATCCTAGAAAGTGTTCAAAAAACTTGTGGATGTGGCACTCGAGGACATGGTTTAATGTTGAACATGGTGGTGGTGCTGGGTTGATTGTTGACATCTTAAAAGTCTTTTGCTACCTTAATGATTCAGACAAAGAGAGAACCCCTGAACTCTGGGGTTGTTTCTTTCCTGCTCACTCACTTATTTTGCAAATCCTGTGGTGTTAAAACCAAAATGTGCCGGTGAAATTTCCATATTAAAGTAATCAGCCTGATGGGTGAAGGGGAAAATGGCTATAAATAGAAGAGCAAGGTTGTAAAGCAGGAGTAAAGTGGGTGTAACGTCTGCTGGCTGCCTCACACCAGCACTTGGGGCAGGTTTGCCCCCTCTTCTAAACTGCAGAACTTGTTAGGAGTGTGTTAAGTAACCAAAGGTAATTGAAATCAATAATCTGGTTCTTGCCTGCCAGCTCTGGTGTTGTATACATATTCATAGCCTCCTTCAAGGCTGATTCCTATTTATTCTTCAGAGGGTGAGAGCTTCATTGCTAATCAGAACACTATTTCTACTTGTAACTTCCAGCAAATGAATCTCAACCAGTAGCTGAAATTGAAATTTTTAGCTGCCAGTCAAGACAGGTCAAATGGGAAATGAAAAAAATTAGGATCACTGGCTGAAATAACAAATATCTTTATGCATACACCTGTGGCTCCATGTATTCCCTGGGATGTTAACTCCATGTAGACAGCAACTATTCACATGGCTTTCCTATCTTAAGGAGTTCTTTCAATTCAAAGGAAAGAAATGCTTTTAAAATGCCATCCACTCACTGCAATTGACTCTGCCAGCAGGTTAAAATATCTCTAAAATGAATATTCCACTTCAGACTGGGATTTGTGATGACTAAAGTGGCTCAACTGTATCTGCAGCAACACTCTCCACAGCTTCTCTGGGAAAAAAGTCCCAATAAAATGACCAGCAGCCCTAGCATGGAGAGAAACCTGTACTTGGTGCTTCCTGTGCCTTTGTTTATGTAGCAGCAGGAACTACAGGCCCTAAACATTCAGGCCACCAAGTGCAAGATGCTTCACAAACAGAAAAGATGAGTTGCTCTTGTCTTAATGAATTTTGAGTTGATGACTCCACCAAAAGCTTGAGAAAAACAGAAGCACAAAATTCTAGTGGCTGATGTGAGGACTTGAGAGGAGGAGTCATTGGCAAAATGAGGATTAGAAAGCTCTCCAACCCCGCCCCAGCACTACTTTAAATCAATAAATGCTGGGTTGCAGTCTCCAGGCACTGCTAATGTGAGGCATTAAAAACAATTCCAGCAGTTTAACACCCAGCTGCATGATAACCTCTGATATTTTGAACCAGGCCATTTTATCTCACGGAAACACCTTTTTCAGCTCCAAGAATTATGCAGCACTTGCCCTTAAAGCCCTGGTAATTGCTGCAGGTAACACCTTGGATAACTCAGCTCCAGGTTTGCAGTGCTCCCAAATGTCCCTCATGGAGTAATACAGGGAAGGGAGGTCACACTGCCATGGCAGAGACATTTATCTCACACAAAGCCTCTGTTTTTGATATTGCACCTAATTTTTTGTCCTTACCCTGGAAGACAAGGACAAAGGACATGGGAAAATTACAACCTTTTTAGAGTTAATAGATGTAGGTGGCTCTCAGAGTATAAAATGTTTCGCTAAAATCTGAAAGCTCCTCTGTAAGACACATTTTTACCTCTAAACACTGGAATTATCTGACTGAAATCAGTGGAGTCATTAATTTACACTGGCAGACACACAAATGACAACAGAGAGAGGCTCATCCTATCACCAGGCAAGGGAGGATGCAAATAGCTCTTCTGGATACATTCTGCTTTTTGCTAATTTTTCTGGGCCATCAATAACCCAATCTCTCTTCCTTGTTGCAGCCAAAGCTTCTGGAGGCTGAAGTGCTGCCCTGAGTTATTACCTGACTCTGGCTTTCCTGCTTTCATGCTGGGCCCCTGAAAAAGCAGAGAAGGATTTGACAATTGAAGTCACAGGCGGGTTTGCTCTCGGTGCTATTGTAATTTACTTGTTCAGATAAATGTATTTCACACTTGGGTAATTTCTTTGCATTGTGCATGTTATTCATAGTTGAGTGAAGTTGAAAATCCTAAAAGATGCTTTAACTTAGCTCTTTCTACTTGGAATTGCTAAAGAAATATTTATGGGATTATTGTTTTGCCTCGCTTTTTACTCAGTTAGAAGAAAGAAGCTGCATGTAACAAAAAAGAAAGAAAAAGCCCCCAAACACATCCTGCAGCAAACCAAGGCAGGCTTATGGGGAAAGGTGATGTTTGAGCAGGGCTTGAAGTGGCTGTGCTGTGTTCTCTGATGGTGTTTCATGGGGATTTAGGGATGAGAAAGCCCCAACAACAGAACCACACTGCTCAGAAACATTAGATTTATCAAGTGCGATAGGCAGAGCGGGTGGGTTATGATTTCTATGATAAGGTTCCTGCTGCATGACTTTTATTCTCTGACACCACAGAGTTCACAGTCTCCAGTCCTGCCCCTGCCCCATTTGGGACCAGCACGAGGGACCCAGGGACAGGAATGCACATCCCACTGCTGGATGTGCCCGTTCCTGGGATGCAGCCCAGGTCCTGCACCGTGGGCTTGGACTCCTATCTGATATTTGATGTCTGTGCAGAAATAACCCCACAAAGGGCTTGCCGTTCCCTGTTTAGTGCTTTATAACTCAAAAGGCCAAGTCCTCACAGACCTGGGCAAGCTCTCAGTTCCCACCCCACACGAGCCAATTCCTGCTGTATTTGGGTCGCTATCACCCTTCAGCCTCCTGCCCACTATCTATCAGAAAGTTCTAGAATTCCTAAAGCCTACCTGAATCATTACAGCAAGGCCGACAGAGTCCAGAACTTTGGCGTAGGTTTTCCCCATAAAATTCGTCTGTGTTTTTGCTTCCCTGCACATGCCAGAATTAATGAGTTGGAGCTGGACAAGTGTGGCCAAGGTCTCGGGTATCAGAGTGGTGCTTTCAGGGAAGGTTCACCCCATGACAGCAATTTATTACCTTTATCAATTATTTGGAAGAGAGGATTCAAATGGTAGAGAGGGGGAAAAAAGATACATAATGCAAAGAGTAAAGAGGAAAAGTTGACAGACAGCTGATAAAAACGTAACCTTCATTTTTCAGTTGACTGAGCAAGTGCAAACAATATGTATTTTAACAGAGCCAAAGTAAAGGTCTTGCATTTTGTAATAAAAACCCACTGGAATATCTTGCTGATAGCAGCAGACTTGACAGCAGAGGAAGTATTTACACCAACAGTGGAATTTTGTGGGTTTTTTTCTTCCCAGATGCTCGAGTGTACAGTCGTGGTATGTGGTGAAAGAAATTAATTCAGGGAACTTTTATGTCTTGTGCTCCTTATGACCTCAAAATCAACAAATCTTTTTCCAAAGACTGTGATAGTGTTGTGAGAGGAGCCTTGCACAGGTGAAGGAAAGTCGAGTGGAAAAGAAAGTTCTTTCCTCTAAAGAAATGACCTATCTTAGAAACAAACCAAAAAAAAAAAAAAACAAAGAGGGAAACTAATAGTATGCAAAATAACCTGAATAATAATTCTTTGCTGATTTGCTGTCAGTCTGGATCAGATCATGAGAGGATGCTCAGTGATTAGGTATTGCAAACTAAGCAAAAGGAATAAACTGACCTGTTTTGTTATTCAGAGATGGAAACTCTATGCAAAGCCCCGATAGCTCTGAGGGGAAACACAGGTCTTATCCTGCCAGGTCCTGAGCCTGCTGTCTACTCTTCAGAAAACCTGCAGCCATGGATAATTTAAGACCTGTCCTGCAGCAGCTCTGTTGCAAAAGTGAGTCCCTCGTTTTTGGGAAGCTGGGTCAAAAATAGGAGGCAGATGGAAGCAAAGCAGTTTGGGGATGGTCTTTAATTACAGAACTCGGGAGAAGGGACGAGAAAAGACACTGTTTGCACCAGCCTTTGGATTGGGGCTGTTTGGAAGGATTACAGACATGGTATTTTAGTGCCTCTCAAGTGGGACTAACCTCTGTTCCAACGACAGATCCTCAGCCACCAGAGCCTGCCGGGGACAGCTCCATTGAAACCGGCGGAAAAAACCCCTTTGGACTCGGAAGCTGTGAGTCCATTCCCGTCTGTCCTCAGGGGGTACCCACCTGCTGCTGCTTCTCACTTCAGACTCTGAACATCTTAGGAAATTGACTCCAAAACCATAATTTTTATATTTTAAAACTTTACTCTTTTAAAAGCATCTTTATGGAGTGCGTTGCAGGTACGGTCCTGATGAAACAACCCCTTCACTCTACACCAATCTGTGCAACATGCCAGGTTTTGTGAGGTTGTTAAACTGCAATGAGAACATCTTTATTAAAAAAAAATCAAACTGCTTGTGTTTGCTATTGAAGCCCAGTCCCCTTCTGCTCTTGTGCCCTACATCTTCTACTCTGCAGTAAAACAAGCTTCTTCTGAGCCTTCTGATTGGGCTTTTTGCATCTCTCTGTGGTACCAAGTGATGGTACCTGAACTACTTTTATCTGCAAAGCATTATTTTCACAGCAACAACTCCCAGTTTGGATATTTTTCATGTTTTCCTGTGTATGCCAGACTTTCCTTAACTCTGGCATATAAAATCTAGCCCTTTTTTCCAACTGAGGGTCAAATACTTTTCAATGTTAACTCCATACTTTTACTCAGATTATTGGTGGTATTTTTATTAGATTGTTACTACTTTTGCTGGTCATTTAAGGGATCTACCTGTAGATGATTACAATGTGAGAATCCTTAGGCAGAGCCATGGATTTCCAGGGATTTAATGTCCATAACTGGTAAATAGAGTAAAGCCAGCTCAGCTGAAATGTCCTTTTCTTCTGGCTGGCCCTGTGGCCATGCCCCCCTGCACTCAGGTGCAAATATACCCAGATGTGTTCAGAAACATGCTACTCCTAATTAAGTCAGGCTGCTTGACAGCATCAACCTCCTGCATGACCCTTCCAACTCCTCCATCTCCACTGTGTTGTAACTGGGATTCTCCTAAATATTCCAGGTAATGGGCACGGCCCCAAGGCTGCCAGAGCTCCAGGAGTGTTTGGACAACGCTCCCAGGGATGCACAGGGTGGGATTGTTGGGGTGTCTGTGCAGGGCCTGGAGTTGGGCTCCATGATCCTGGTGGGTCCCTTCCAACTCAGGATAATTTTTGATTCCATGAATTATGAAAAGAATCAGTCTCAAAATCCAAACAGGATGTTGTAAGACAACCTAAGGCATGACCAAACTCTGCTTCATGGTCAAAACTGCTTAGCTCTACTTTAGTTTCAGTCAAAGAAGTTGTTTTGTCAGGGCAGCACTGCTAAATGGCCAGGACCCTTCTTGGTCTGAGGATATATTTCAGTCAAAAAGCAATCAGGGGAAAATCTACTGCTTTGCAAATCTTCCCATAAATTTGAGAGACCACTTACGTGGCAATGAAGGGTTATTCTGAGGAGTGAAAGGGAACAGAGTCCCTGTAGTTGCCATCTAACTTGAATTATATTTAACCTGGAGAATAAACTCGACAGAAGAGTTATGCTGCACCATTAAAGTGGAGTCCGTGTGCCAGCCTCGAAAGCACTGTAAGGCCATCCACAGCCTCCCACTCATTACTCTCCTGCTAACCCCAATAATCAGATTTTAGCTAAATCATGGATACCTGCTCTGTTCCCAGACTGTTCCCAAAGACTTGGAGAGACGAGCAATTTAAAATTGGGGGTTTACTGTGAACTCTGCAGAAATAAAAAAATGAAACTGAACAAAATCAATCAAATGTAGCTTGGAGAGAGACTATTTTCAAGGGCCTGGAGTGACAGGACACAGGGAATGGCTTCCCACTGCCAGAGGGCAAGGATAGATGGGATATTGGGAAGGAATTGTTCCCTGTGCGGGAGGTGAGGCCCTGGCACAGGGTGCCCAGAGAAGCTGTGGCTGCCCCTGGATCCCTGGAAGTGTCCAAGGCCAGGTTGGACGGGGCTTGGAGCACCCTGGGATAGTGGAAGGTGTCCCTGCTCATGGCAGGGGTGGCACTGGATGGGCTTTAAGCTCCCTTTCAACCCAGGCCGTTCCATGATTCTGTGATTCCATGATTCAGATATCCATGCAGTCTCTATGCTTGTGAAAATGAATATGATTAGGTAAACCCTGAAAAGTTAAATAATTCATAGAGAAATAAAACTGCATTCTGAGATTCTTATGGTGATNAATAAAACTGTGAGATTCTTATGGTGATTTCCAAGTTGGGAGTCATGAAAGATTGACTTGTGTAAGAAATTTTAGTTCCTGTCTTTAATTCTCTTTCCATGTTGAACTACTGGAATCCTGTTCTTCGGTGTAAATGGATACAACTTTCCAAAACTTCATTAATGTCTCCCTGATTATCAATAGCTGAGCTTTTATTAATGGATGGTGAATTGAAGTCTCATTCCTTATGATTCTGCCACTTTTTCCTTTCCCTTCTACTTTCAGCAGATGGATCATTAAAGGGTCCCTATAGCATAAACTTATTTAAAGATATTCCTGACTGCTTTGGCAATAGAAAGAGACTTGGAATTTAGTTTCGAAAAGTCAGTATCCCCTCATTTATGGTAATTACAAAACTACATAATTTTAAAAAATGAGACATTAACTCCACATTTATGATATTTAATGTTCTCAGTGTGCAGATGGAATGCATGTAAATGTGAAATTTAAAAAATGGTATTTTAGAAACACTGTACTCCAGGACCTTCTATACATGACTTAGGGGAATCGGCAGCAAATCTATTCCAAGCCATGAGTTATGGCTGATAAAAATCCAGAGAACTTGTCTAATAAATAATGGCACTAAAACCCTCTTCAACAGTTCATATTTCTAATGTGAAATTGTGCAGCCTGCTGTGACTGAAATGTAAATGTAAATTGTGTGCCTTGGGGTCTGTCCTCCTGGGGGAGGATGAGGGGATGGATCCTCCTTGGCCCCCCTGATGGGAGTAGAAGCCGAGTTTCCATCGTGGATCACCAAGTCCAGCTCTTGACTTTCTCTAAACTTTTATGAGTGACCTGAAGTTTTGCCCTGTGTTTATGAGATCCTACCTGTGGAAAATCACTCCCTTTGATGTTTTTTTGGGCCTGTCACCTGTCAATTGGCCTCCATATGGACCCAACATCACCTTCCAAGCTGATGTGACTATGACAGACATCCCAGGCTCAGTTTTCCCCAAAGTGTTGAGTCTCTTTGTGGTGTCAGTCACATGTAATTCCCACTTCATTGCTTCAGGACTGTTCTACATGGGATCATAGACCCCTTACATACACTAAATATTTAAAAATACACAGATCATGTGCAATAACAGGATCAAAATAAGCGCTCATGACGCACTACCAAGAGGAAAAGTAGCAGAGAAATAAAAGCCCAAGGAGTCCATGCTGTGCTGTTTCCCTTCTCTGTCTTTCACAGTCATTTTTGCAGTTGCTGATTAAACTCTGTCAATTTGAGATGATCCTTTAAATCTCCTCATCCTGGAGACTTGAGCTGGCCATTGGTATTTCTTGCAGTGAGAAAAGAGGTGGGCAGAAGTGACTCATATTCAATATCCTTTATAATATCATTCCAGATTCTGTGTTCTGACAGATGCTCGAGCTGCAGAGGAAGGGTCATGAGTGACAAAGTCATGTAAAGAGAGGGAAATGAGATGTCGAGGCAAGTTAATGGGACTTGATATTACAGCTCTCCTGGCTTTGGTCAGCCACCAGCAAAAGCGTTCTTAGAATCACAGAGAAATCATGCTTGAAGAAACAGGTTAAATTGTTGGGAAAAAAAGGTTAAACAGGCTAAACTACTGGGAAAATTTTCAAGGCTCTATTTCCGCCTCCATTGGCTTGGGTGGTATTAGAATGAAAGGGCAAGGGAGGCTACCAGAGGCAGCTTATTTCCTAAATCCAAACCAAGAATAATAGGTTCATAATATTTCTTAAGCTAAAACTAGGGTTTTATAATTTTTTTTTAACCTAGGACTGTTGTCTTTCATTGTTCTCCTTATAAATGGGATCAAAGCTTTCACTCAATCTCAAAGTGCCCTTTTTGTTTGGTTGTTGAGTTATAAAAACCAAACGCAAATCCAGAGAATTCTGAGCTCAGTATTTGCAAAGTAGCTTAAGTTTTATCCCCCTCTTTTCCTCTGTTTTGGCTTCATAGGGAAATGTAAAGAGGTTGAGAAAGGGAACTTTCATAATTAAATTATTCACAAAAAAGTGAGCAAACCAGAATTTTACACTTACCACTAGTAAGCTGCACCTTTTTTTCCCCCCACATCATCAATATCCCTTTTGCTAAAGTTATTAAGATGAAAAATAGTTATCAATACTTTAGATTTATAATCAGAAGCATGCTTATTTCTTACACACATAAATTTTTCTGACATCAGTCACCTTAATCTCACATTGTTTGTGCTTCAGCAGGCTTTGACTCTGCTGTAATTATCTCCTGCTGTTTAATAAAGCAGTTTTATTTTGAGTGCAGAACTAAAGCCTAACAGGTGACCAGAAGCCAAGAAATTGGAAATTGGAAATTGGCATGGATTTGCATCCAATGGGAGCAAGGAGCCATTTGTGTGCTCTGTTATTTGCCTCAGGTGGGGTGTCTGGAGTTTTTTTAAACTGGGACTTGCACTCTGCAATGAGACTGGCAGGGAGAGCTATCCAGACTGTGTGGGAGAACATTCCTTTGACAGGTGATGCCTTGCCAGGTCCATCCCACCCAGCACCACGTCATGAGCTCGGGGAGGAGTTTTTGTTGTGGAGCAATTCTGAAAATGCTGTGACCTCTTTTTTGTGTGAATAAGCAAGAAGGGAGCTGGCAGGAAAGGTGGAGAGAGACTATTTACAAAGGCCTGGAGTGCCAGGACAAGGGGGAATGGCTTCCCCCTGCCAGAGGAGAAGATTAGGTGGGATATTGGGAAGGAATTCTTCCCTGTGAGCGTGGGGAGGCCCTGGCACAGGGTGCCCAGAGAAGCTGTGGCTGCCCCTGGACCCCTGGAAGTGTCCAAGGCCAGGCTGGACAGGACTTGGAGCAACCTGGGATAGTGGGAGGTGTCCCTGCCATGGCAGGGGAGGGACTGGATGGGCTTTAAGGTCCCTTCCAACACAAACCAGTCTGGGATTCTATAATTCTATGAATTGCACTCTTCGTATCTCGTGACAGCCTTGCTGGGCCACACTCAAGTGCTGTGGCTCTGAAAACTTTTTTAAGCATCCAATTAGTAAATTTTATTATTCACAAAACCATTCCCTGCCCTCATATTCCATGGAGGGTGGTGAACAGCTGCCATCCAGAGAGTGAGAGAATCCCAGAATCCCAGACTGGTGTGGTTGGAAGGGACATTAAAGCTTATCAGGTTCCAAACCCCTTCCTTGGGCAGGGACACCTCCCACTAGATCAGGTTGCTCCAAGCACCCTCCAACCTGTCCTGGTGGTGTGGAATTGATTTTTTCCAGGCAAGCAGGAATTTGGAGGATAATGTGCAGGATGATTCACATGCTGGAGATGCCCTGTTAGCAATGCCACAGATGCTGATGCTGCTTTGGCTACTGACAGTGATGAGTGGGGTGTAATATCTGATAAAGATTAGAGGCCTCAGGATCAAAACAAACCTCCTGAACAGGAATCCCACGACACCAAAACACCATTTACAAGCTCTGACAGCGAGATAATTGGTCTGGGTGTGGCTTCTACTTACTGGAATAAATGATGATAAATAGTGACTCTGGCTGGACTTTGACTGGGGAAAATGGAATACTCATGGATATATTTTTATATTATTTCTGCTGTCAGAAGTCTGGAGAAGTGAATGTGTGTGCATTTTTGTGTGATCTGTGAGTAGAACAGGGCTGGCTGTGCATAAGTCAACTACTGCATTGCTTCATTGTGACTCCCTCACCGTGCTCCTTCCTCCCTCACATCCTGGGTGTCTCATCCATAAAACCCACACCAGACCCATTCCTCCTTCTGCCATCTCCCACAGTCATTATTCTTGTCACCCGTGACTTTTCCATCACTTAAGAATTTTCTCTTGACCTGAAAATTGGATTGTCATCTCAAGATGGATCATGAGAGGAGGAAACATTGCTCAATGAATCCATTCCTAACTCTCCTCCATGAAATAGTGGGAAGTAATGTCAGGAAATGTGATGCCCGTCCATCACTGTCAAAGTGTCCCAGAAACCATCACTTTCTGCTGCCCTTTCCTGCAGCCACATCTACATGACCAAGCTACTCCAGCCAATGGAAAACACTGCCTGGCAGGGGGAACCTTTCAGGAAGAACAGAAGGGAAGGCAATAAGGACACATCTCTTTTCTCTTTACCCTCCTGACAGATTTGGAGCTTTTTTTCTGAGCCCTGTCAGATCCTTTTTGGAGGTCTGCAAGGAAGATGATGCTGGGGAAAGGGACAGAGGAACACTTTTGATCAGAAGGTGTCACTTTGTCCTCATATCTGGAGTGGCAAATGCAGTTTGGGCTGCAAGGCGGGCTGGGAAGCTGGGTCTTATTTCCTGACTGCAGGAACTGTGCATTAAACTTTGTATTTCAATTCACTTCTGCTATTGAGCAGTGCACGAAGCTGAGAATTCCTAGCGAGAGTGTTGAATTGGGGTTTTAGCCTTAAACTACAGGAGCGGTCATTAACTCTAGGATAAGCACTGCATTTATAAAATTAAAAGACGAATAGAGAAAAAAAAACCCAAAAACCAATTAACCTGCAGGTTTATTCCCTTTAAAACTGTGCCTGCTTTCACCACAAAAGGGGAGAGGTACATTTGTCAATGTAGTGTTAAACATGAGGTGCTGAGTTGCCAGGAGGAACATATTTGTTATGACAGGCAAGATGAAGTATCCACTGCCTTTTAACCAAGTAAATATTGCAGGACTGCTCATTAAAAAGTCAGTGATCTATCTTCATCATACAAGCCCCCCTCCTGCAGTTCCAGATTTGGAGGTGGTGAGTGACTGGAGAGCAGTTCAGCAGGCAGAGCCTGGATCAGGCATTGTGGGTTTTCCCTCCGCAGCCTTTACTGCCCCATCACCATCCGAGGCAGAATGCTTACTCAGTGCAAATCAAAATGAAAATGAATGTTTCCACTTAGAGGAATGTGGGTAGAAAAGTGGTGGCAGAATGAGAGTGGAAAGGGGCGAAGGAATGTTCACTGGTTTGGAGGTAACTTGGAAGTGATGAAATGGAAAGGGATGCATTGACTTTCAGATTCCAGCTCTCTAAACTGAGTAAAGTGTAAAAGGACATCTGTTGAAACTGATGCTTCCAGTTGTTCACAAAATTTTCCCGGTGACTCTCACCCTTTTCCTGATCTTACTATTGGAGCAGAAATTAGAAAACCTTTCTTGAGGAGACCATTCCAGCTAACATTGCTGTTACTTCATCCTCTCCTTTTCCCCATTAAACTTCCCACTCAAAGGCAAGGCAGACATTTCACCAGAGAAAAAGATGATTTCTTAGGGGCAGGTGGGTTTTTTTTAGCACTTGAATCCAACTGAGTAACAAAGGGAAGAATAATACACTTCAAGGTTTGAAACCATACATTTTGCACGGCCCTTCAGCTGTCGGGGGGCTGGCAGGAGATGCTGAGTTCACCCATCACAAACTCCTCATCCAGTGGCACATTTGTTAAACTGAAAGGTGCCTCTTGCAGAATAAATATCAAGGAATGTACTGCCATTAACTGCAACCATTGTTGGTGCCTCCAATTGAAAATACTTCGGAATTTTCTTATTAAGGTAAGTACTCCAGGGCCAGAGGACAGGGAGCAATTGTGTGCAGAATTCTCATTGCTCCAGTCTGGCTGTGCTGTTGGAAAGCATTGAGAGACTTGAACTGAGGTCATTGGAGAAATCTCCCTGAGGAAACTTCTGTTAATTTTATGATAACATGTTCCAGCACCAAGGAAGGAAAGAAAACTTTTCTAGTGAGAGTAATGTAGGTTATTTTGCCTGATTTGCTGTCACAGATTAAGCTGACAAGTCCTTCTGAAGCCATCTGTGACAGGCTTTTTATAAAGGAAACCATCCACATCTAGGTGTTGGAATTTGGGTTTCTTTATGAAGTTTAATGATCCTTTCAAAGTACAGGTAGATGCTTAAAAAAGGTATGACAGTGTCTGAAATCACCTTGATGTGTCTTTAGATTAAAGGTAAGATTAACATCTGCAGGTGGAACAATCTTCTTATGGAGAACCCAGTTTCACCCAGCACAGAGGTTTCTAGGCAAACCTCCCACTTTCCACAAACTGATTTTAAACAAACAAACAAACAAAGTAAACAAACAAATAAACTGGGTTTTTTGCAAAAGATTACTCTGCTGATTCATTTCACAGCATCTTGACTTTATTCCTGAGAGCAGAGGGTTGCAATTTTATTTTGGGAGAGCTGGGCAGGACTCACAGAGACAGGTGATGAGGTGGGACAAGCCCTTTGCTGTGGTTTAAGTGCTCAGGCAATCACACGAGTGTCTGAATTAATGGGCCTTTTGATCCTGGGAGGGTCCAATCATGCAGGGGGCACTTGTTTGGGCTATTTTTGTAGAGCCCAGGTCTCTTGGCACTCCGGGGTGTTATTAAGGAGTTGAAAAACGTATTTGTGCATTCAAAGTACTCTCTTTTCATGGGGAAGTAGTTGGGACACGTGGTCCCTGCTCTGCACTCCGTGTGTGGTTTTCATCCTCCACAAAGCACACACACAGAGATTAAAGGCTGATTCTGCCCTCCTCTTCACTCCTGCAGAAAGAGAGAGCCCTCCCAGCTGCTGCATTTTGGATATTCCTGGAGCAGAGGTGGCTGTTTCTCTGAGTGACCCTGGGTTATCCCTGCCATGGGCACACCGAGCTGCAGCGTGGAGCTAAACGCAGCCCACGTGGTGCTGCAGCAAAGCTGCCAACACCCGTGAGGAGACAGGTTATTTAAGTCTTGTGTCTCTTGTTAGGGGCTGCACAGCCACAGCTGGGAGACACACCAGGATCCCTCTGTTGTCACCTCCTCTGCTTGGCAGGCAGCCTGTGCCACGCCACGGGGATGTCACAACACGGTGGTATTTTGTGAGCAGCACCAGCTGCCTGCAGAGGAAGAAATTGCTGGTTTACCTCGTGTTTAAGGCACATTAATAATACAGTAACTTTGATTTCTTAAACTCTAACTAAAGGCTGTATTCAAAAGCTGCTGTCTTCAGTGCCTTTGCAATTGAATTACAGTCCCCCACTCTGTATTTTTGGATCTTAAATAATTCTCTTTTGTGACTGCTTGACAAGAATCAGACGTCCTCCTACCCCATGCCAGTGTCTACTGCATGTTTAATGTCTTTATCTGGTTCTTCTTGTATTAGTCATTGGAGTGTTTGACAGGCATACATCCCTGGCTCTTTAGGTGTATTTTTATTCATCTATTCATGGGCTCAGTGCAGGTTCTAATATCCATCATTGCTATTGCCTGAAATTAAAGTTAAACTCTTTTCTCCCGTGGATTAGCACAAACAGATACTGGTGATGATTTATTTAAACCAGACTTTTCTCTTCACCAGCATGAGTGCTGTATTCCAGGACTCAGAACCATCCAGCTAATCTCCAGTGGGCTGCAAATCCCCAAAATTGTGCTGTCTCACAGGATGGGTGTGTGGAATGGGAATTTACCACAGACAAGTGAACCTGCACCACTTACAGCCTTCCTTGAGGATGGTCTGAGTGCAGATATTGTCTTTTGGGTAGTTTGAACCCTTCTTAGCACTGCTAGGGTATTGCCCATTTTGATATTTGGGGGTGTGCCTTACTTTTACGGCAAATTTCAATTTCCTTACCAAAGTTTCACAGCATCCTGTGGGTCTTATGTTGTATTTGGAGCTGGGAAACCTGGATGCAGCCCTTCACAACTGCAGGATTGACTCAGGAGGAACGAGGAAGTCCGAGCGGTTTTCATGGCTCGTGTTCCTGCTGCCTGCTGCTCACCCTCTGCTCCTGCTGTGTGCTGAATACCTGGATTTCCAAGCACCAGGGTTGCTTTCTGATGGGGCAGTGCTCCCTTAGCAGCAGCAGTAAAGGCTGCCTGGCAGTACAGGTGAAATTTGACTGGGCGGCTTTGGGAGAAGGGGAGAAAGTTTTGGGGAGGGGAGGAATCACTTTGGCCCTGTCACATCAGAGCACGGGAAAGGGGCTGGGACAGGCCACTGGTGCTTAGGGAAATGCTGGGAGGGAAGGTCTGGAGTGGAAAGGGTGAGGATGGGGGTGCCCTTTCCCTGACCTCCCTAATCCCCATCTCTGCAGACTCCTTTTATCAGAACCCATTCCCTACACTGGTGGTCCTGTTGCCTCTCCCCATCAGAACTTGTCCCTACTTTCCCCAAAACCTTGGTCTGTTGCCCTGCAAGAGGACAAACAGCCCCATGGCAGGGTGCCTGGCTGTGGCATGGATCAGGTTCCTGGTTTTCCCTTGCTGACAATGTTGTCCACAGGGTCAGCAGCTCCCATCCATAACCACGGGCCTCCTGGCAGGCAGGAGGAAGGATCCAGGGGTCAAATGACTTTTTTGGCTTGGTCTGCTGTTCTCAGGATCCTGGTGATGGTCAAGGCTCTTTGGCTGTTCCTGGAAGTCTGGCAGTGGTGTGTGCAGTGCCCTCGCTGAGCCTGGGTGGCTTTTGATCACATCCCATCCTTACCCTCGGAATTCTTGCTTTAGTTCTGCGTGCAGCATGGCTGGAAACTTCACCTGAGACCCCTCCACCAAAACCAGAGCAAGCCAGCCTATGAACTGGTCCCTTCCAACCCAGGTTATTCTATGAGTTCCAGCACTTCTCAGGGTACGAGGTACAACGTGATGCAGAAGGAGAGCCAAAAGATAACTAATGGGATTGGAGATTTTATTAATCTAAAGATATAAACTTCTTTGATGCAGGAGCCAAATAACAAAGGGTAAGAAATATTCCTGTTTTATAGACTTCACCCTCCATATGGTAAATATATTCTGTTTGGATTAACTGAGAATGGACTAAATGTTTGGCTCTGGAGAAACAGTGTGGCTGCACTGGAGGTGATAAAATAGGCATAAGAAATAAACACCAACATATTTGGGACTTGAAGTTTTAGGCAGCCAACCTTGGGTGGCATTTAATGTGTGAAAATATGTCACAGCACAGCTAAATAGTCAAATATTCATATGCCGGGATAGGTAGGACTAATTCTAATATAACTCATAACTTGCATCTAATTTTAATTCCTCTTTGTTCTGTACAGTGACTTCCAAATATCGTCAGAAATCTCTATTGATGTCTCCACCATCACAAGAAATGAGTCTTTTAAAGAACTGCTTTTAAGCAAGATGAAAATAAATGTTTTGGGAAATACTTTTGGAAAAGCTGTTTCTGGCTGCAGCCTCGGCTTTTTACATCTTTACACAAAGATGTAAAAACTGATATTTGATTTAGGGAATTTTGAACATTATATGCAGTTTTCCATGCTTCAGCCATCCCTAGTAAGTATGTTCTAAACTGTTTTAGATGGAAATGAGTATTTTTTTTTGGCTGTCTTTGCTGTTGAGATGCATTTAGTGAAAGAGCCTTTACTCAGGGAGGAGTCTTACACTATTTTCCTCCCCTGGTGAAGCTCTTTTGATTGACACTGAGTAAAGATCAGATGTAAATTTGCACAGTTGCCTCCACATATAGGCAATGACCAAATGACTTGGGATAGTAAAGATAGTTAATTTAAAGTAGAGGATCTACTCTATCATGGTTTTGAGGAGATTGGGAGCAAAACTCCATGGTTATAGTGATATGAAATTACCAAAGTTAGGATGTGAAATTGCTTTACAGACTTTTTGATTTGATGTTTCTGTGGGATCTGGCAAATTAAAGATGATGGCAGATGCCTAATTCTGTGACAAATTAGATCAGTTTTGTTTCTCTGAGACTGCTCAGCTATCGATTTATTTTATCTTATCTGGTTTATGTTGAATTTTCTCTACACTACAAAAAATTTTTTATTAATTTCTTAATTTTTGTTAAGACAAGTGAGTGTGCAATTTTTATCTTTTTTCTAGGGGTATGACACTGCCCCAGAACCTGAAAAAGTGTAGTGGTTTTATCAACCATCCACATGCATCAGCTAAAATTCTAGCAATGGCTTTTCCTCTTTTCTTCTGGATTTTGGGGGATGCAGTGAAAACCCATTGCCTAAAACAAACAAACAATATCTCTGAGAATAAGCACCTCTATTTTTCACTGGAAAAACTTGGCAAATTCCTCTTTTAGTGTAAAGAGGGATTTTTTTTAAAGTTAGCAATATTTGAATTTTCATTTTGCCAATCCTAATTTTCTGTAGTTAAAAACTTTCAACAGTTCCCTTCATATGCTATAATATATAAAAAAAAAAAAGCTGCTGGAGACAATTTTATAACATCTGTGCAGATGGAAAAAAAATAATAGAGCAAAATCCTGCTCTGATTCACCTTCTCCTGGGAGCAGTGTTTGGGGTTGATATTTCCTTTTTCTTTCCCTTTTCTTGTTTGGAATGCAGAGGGACCAACTGGTTACTTGTATTCATGTTTTTTTATCCTGAGATTATTGCAAGCAACATATCTTTTAAGAACATTTGTCCTCTTTAACAAATACCAGATTCTTCTTAGACAGTAATGAAATTCAGATGAGTTCTACTGAGCACTGAATTGTGAGCATTTTGCATCCACTTTTATAATTGAATGTTGTGCCAAGTTTACTGATATTTCCTATTTTTTTTCCTTCTCTCATCTCTTGACTGTGCCTGTTTTGTCCCTACCCATCATGGTGACAGCAAGGCACACACAGGGAGGCAACTGGATATTAGCACACCGAGTTATTCTCATGTAATGGAAAGGAAGCAAATGCCAGTCCGTGAGAAATTCAGAGGATGATGATCAGGAAAGCAACAGGTTTTTCTGTCTTTTTGTGCTGGTTTTAGCTGGGGTGGAGTTGATTTTCCTCATGGAGGCTGGTGTGGGGCTGAGGTTCAGATCTGTGCTGGAAGCAGTGTTGGTAACACAGGGATATGCTCACACAGAGCCAAGGATTTTTCTGCTGCTCACACAGAACCAAGGATTTTCCTGCTCCTCACCCACCCCAGCAGTGAGGAGCTGGCAGGCACCAGGAGTTGGGAGGGGACAAACAGCCAGGACAGGTGACCCCAAGTGTCCCAAGGGCTATTTGATATGTGCAGTATGTTCAGAGTGATGGTGTTTACCCTCCCAAGTCACTGTGTGCATGTGCACTTGAGTGCATCCATTTATCCCTACTTTCCTCACTATTCTTGCTGTTTCACAGAGTTATTGATCACTGGAAAATGGACTGCCCTGACCTCCTTCTCCTTCCTTTGACATGAATTTGCTGCTGGAGCAAGAGATCCATGGCATTGAACATTTTCCATGTGTGATCTGGCCCTCTTCTGTGGCTTAGCCAGATGCATCCAGGCAGCTGGATAACTGTGGAATGGATACCTCTGATTTAACTGGTTCAAATGCCTTCAATTCCTGTTCCTCTCCAGCTGAGCTCTCATGTGGAAAACCTCACAAGCAGCAGGATTGCTCTGAAGTCCAGACAACTCCTGGTCCTCTCACGTCTGCTTCACTCCAGCGCAGCTCCGCCAGCTCCGTGCAGTTCCCCTTGACTTCCACAAATAATTACGTAAAATTTGCACAGAAGTGAAATCGAGATGGGATCTCTGATAAGGAGCAGAGTAACAGCTTCTGAGTCCCCAGGCTTGCATCTGTGCCCGATGACAATGACACCACGACATTCCATTGACTTCCATGAACTTTGATGGTTAAAAAAGAGACTGGCTTCTGTTTTACCAAGACCTTATTTACTCTAACACAGCTCAAATGCTAATAAGTTCTTACTTTTTTTTCCTTTCCACATGACACTAAGTTTCCCCCCTTCTGTGTGATGTAATTTAATTATATGCAGACCTTGAATGCCATTTTCTAGTCCTCCGTGGTTCATTTGAAAGTCTTGTAAAATAAAACTAATTGGTGTGTTCATTAAAATGTCAGAAATATTTTTGAGTTCAATTAGATACTACAGTAGTTTTATCCAAAGTGTGCGTATAGTACAATAACTATGTCAGGAGGATGTAATTAACAGCAATTTAAATGAACAATTGTCTTAAATTTTTCTGGCTCTTCATGCGTGATAACTTAATCAAACAGCAAAGTTCTTACAGACTTATCCATTTTAGAGAGAGGTGAAACACTATAAACTCATATTTAAAAAGTCAGATTGAAAGCCATAAAACTACTGAGCTAAGGAAGACAACTCTATAAAAGTGAAGTGCAGAAGTGTGCTTCCCTTCATTGTCAGCACATTGCACAGTGTCAGGAAATGGAGAATTTATGGCATGGTCGCCAGTTTTGAGGACTGAAAGGTCAGAATCATGGAATCATGGAAAGGTTTGGGTTGGAAGGGACCTTAAAGCCCACCCAGTCCCACCCCTGCCATGGGCAGGGACATCTCCCACTATCCGAGGTTGCTCCAAGTCCCGTCCAACCTGGCCTTGGACACTTCCAGGGATCCAGGGGCAGCCACAGCTTCCCTGGGCAACCTGGGCCAGGGTCTCCCCACCCTCATCTGAAACAATGTTTTCCTTGTGTCCAATCTGTTGTCCCTGGTCCTGTCACTACAGGGATTGCTAAAAAGTGTTTCTTATAAGCCTTCTTTGTATATTAAAAATCTGCCTTAAGGTCTCACCAAACCCCTCCCTCCTGCAGGCTGAACACCCCAGCTCCAGCCCTCAGAGCATCCTTGTTCCCCTCCTCTGGGCCTGCTCAAATAGCTCCACGTCTTTCTTGCAGTGGAATGCCAGGGCTGGATGCAGTGCTACAGGTGGGATCTCACTGCTGTGCTCTGCAGGTTTGCTTGCATGAGAATATGGCAAACACTGGGGCCTTCTGCTCTCTTTGCCTGTCATTTTGACATAAATTCACTGCTCAGTGAGGGCTGTGCCTGCATTTGCTTCTGGCTTTAGTGGCCTTAAATGCAATTGTGTGAAACCCACTTTATTAGGCAACATTTTAAGCAGGATTGGTCCTGGTGGATGAGGAGACTGTGGCTCCAAAAGGGTCCAGCTTTCTTTTGGAAATCAGAATCACACTGAGTAAAGCCACAAACAGTTTTATAACAATTACAGAACTTGGTTAGATTTATTTGTCTAATTCATTTTTATCCAAATACATCAGTTTGTCAAAATAGACATTTTGTGGTAAAGTCTGTTTTTGTTGAGCATCTTGATTGGTTTTGGTTGGGTTTTGTTGTTGTTGTTGTTTTAGTTTTTTGCTTGCTTTTGTTTCCAATTAAGCATTACTAAAACCCTTGAAAAGATTAATCTAAATTTTCTTGAGTCAGTTATGTTTTTATTCTGAACTGCAAGCTAACTGCAATACACTTGCAAAACATAAGGAAAAGAAACTCCAACAAAACCCTTCCCTTGGCCTAAAGTTAGTCAGTAAGTAAATTTGTAGATAAATATATTTCTGTCTGCTTAGGTGACAAGACAAAATCTAAGCCCAACCAAAGGCTCCTGAAATGGGGAAAGGCATTCCCTGCCCACCTTCAGTGGTCACGGCTTCAGCTGCAGCAATGAAAACCACTCAGGACATGGCCAAAGCAGCTCCTCCAGCTGCTGGAGCTGTAAATAAAACGAAGAGCTGGAGCACACCGTGCAAGGGCTGTGCCAGGCGGGGTGGTCGGCACCTCCCAGTGCCCCTGCTTTGGGATGGGCGTGGGGATCTCTCCTTGCTCTGAGAGGTTCTGAGCGAGCAGAGCTGTGCGCTGGTCCTGCCGGGCACCGAAGGCTTTGCTCAGACAGGGAACTGGGAGTGCCACGAGGTGCAGGGAGGCAGCAGAGTTGGGTTTCCCTCAGCACAACCTCCCTCCCTGCACTGCGGCCCCGTGGCCGGCTCACACTGGCGGTGGCTCATGGCCTCACAGGGAGCCACGGGACGGCTTGACCAAGGTGCCCATTGCACCAGGGACCTCGACAGCCCGGGTGTGGTGTCCTAGTCTGTGTCAGAGGGTTTGCTGCTGGGGTTTGAGGGCTGATCCTCCACACAACATCATGACCTACACGCCATCTCTGGTAGTGACAGCGCTCACGTGCTCGTCAAATCTGCTCCCACTTTGAGAAGCTGCTGTGGTGGCAGGAAGACTTGCTTTTGGCACACTGTGAGCCCCTGGGGACTCTCCTGTTGTCCCCGTGGTGGGAGAGCTGTTTGTGACTGGGTTTGAAGCCACACTGCTCTCGGTGCACCCACACTGCAGTGATGATCTGGGCTCTCCTGGCATCGACCACTCCTGGCCTTTGAAACTTGGTTTGGCCACGTCTCGAAGCACCAAACCAAAACAGCACCTCCAGCTTTGTGACGAAGCGTGCCTCAGCTGGGGACTATTTCTGAAAATCGTGCACCCTTTATAACATTCTGTTGTTTTTCTCCTGGAGTCAGCTGAGCTCGCTGCACTTGCCCTTCCAAGACAGGAGGAGGGAAGCAGACAAAAGGCAATGACTGTGATGTACAAAATCCTGTGCAAGTTTCATGATTTCCCCTTGCCCTGGTGCAAGAGCACAAAGAAAAGACCAGCTCTGTGAAGTATTCCTCAGCAGGATACAACAGAGGAGAGATTAAGCTGCAGTGGGCCACCTTTGTCTTTGGCTGTGGTGTTTGCTGTCTCTTCTCAAAGCAATATTGGCTGTTCTGCCGGCTATAAAGGAATTTTCAGCTGCTTTGTCTTGCTGGCTTTCATTGCTGTTTTTTAATTAAAGCTTAAGGAATTAAATGAAGCAGGGATGCTGGGGTTACACAAGGATGAGGAAAGATCAGGCAGTCAAATCCACCGAGGGGCAGTGGGGCTCAGGCTGATTCTTGGATTATCATACTCAGTGATTGGTTTTTTTCCAGTTTAAAGCATAAACATTAATGCATTTTAAGTATCTGGGTCAGGCTGACAATGTACAACTGTCTGGGAGAATTAGATCTGAAGCAGATTGGGAGCTACTTTATTGAGATTTTGGGCGTGATTTGCAAAAGATGCAACAGCAGAAGGCCTCTTTCTGTGATATCATTTTGGGGAGGCAGAAATGAATAATCAAATGCTTAATAAGAGATATACCTATTTGGAAGTGAACACCTATTGCATGAGGCTTAACTCTCCCTAATACAGCAGTCTATCTATTTATTAGGCAGGAACATTTGTAACAGTGATTGTTTTGTTTACAGACTGTGGCCACATTGTGTAATTTAGCTGCAAGGTGCCATATTTAATTGAGGTGGGGGAGGAAATGAAGCTATCAGCCACGGTCCTAATATTTACAGACATGGAGCTCTACTTTTCCATTACTCTTGTAATGGATGCAGGTTTGAATTAATTTTTAGAACTGCCAGGAATAGCAGCATATTGGATTCTCTCGCTATTTTGTTTTATGTTCTGTGTCCCTGCAGTGTCTCTTGATTGCTACTCATTAGAAACAGGCTACGCTTGTGTTTACCAGAACAAAAAATATTCCCTTTTCCTCTCTGCACCTTGCAATCCAAACTTTGCCTTTGATTTAAAAAGATGCAAATTAAATATTTAAAAGTTTCAAAGACTGTATCTTCTACTGTTTTAAACAATGATGAGATTTTATGATGAGCTGGGAGGATTTTAAATTATGTTTCATATGCCATAGGCAACAGAACTGTGGTTATTCCTTCGCCTCATTTTCTTTTATGGGAATAATAATGTGTGTTTATCTGGAGACGGGCACCAGGATTTTATCTCCATGGTGTGGTGGGATATTGGCTGGATAGGTGAAGTGCTAAGCTGGGCTTGGAGAGCCATGGGCTTTTCTGGCTCTATCACTGCCCTGTGGGGCTCGTCTGACTTCTCACTGGCTTTGAAGCTGCTCCTGTCTGTGCCACCAAGGCCAAGATTCTGTTGGGGGACCCAGAGAAGTGTCACATCAATGGCAATCCAATTTTGGGGTGAAACTCCCCACATTTTGCCAGCCTTCTGGGCTCTGGGCTCACTCGTCTTCAAAGCCCAGCTGCTGCACTTACTTGGGTGTCAATGGATACCTGTGTAAAAATCACAGCAGTGGGACCTGTGAGTGGCCTTCATGCAGCTGAATTTGATTCTGAAGGCCATCTTTTTATAAATTGTGTTTTTAGTTTCATAAATTTTATTTTTGTTTTAATCTGAATTGAATTTTGAAGGCTTTGAGCTGTATTGTGTTTAGATAACCATATTGGAGAGCTGCTTCTGACAGATTTTGCAGAATATGCAGCAGCTTATGGTGGACCATGGAATCCCAGACTGGTTTGGGTGGGAAGGGACTTTAAAGCCCATCCAGTCCCACCCCTGCCAGGGGAAGGGACACCTTCCACTATCCCAGGGTGCTCCAAGCCCTGTCCAACCTGGCCTTGTACACTTCCAGGGATCCAGGGGCAGCCACAGCTTCTCTGGGCACCCTGTGCCAGGGCCTCACCACCCTCACAGGGGAGGATTCCTTCCCAATATCCCACCTAACCCTCCCGTCCTTCACCTTAAAGCCATTCCCCCTTGTCCTGGCTCTCCATGTCCTCATCAAATCTCCCTCTCCAGCCTTCCTGTGGCCCCCTTTAGGCACTGGAAAGATCACCTATGGGTCAGTATAAACTTCCAAACGAAAGGTTATTATAACACAACAACTGTGAAGAGAGGAAAATCAGGCGGCTCTCAGGAACCCCTTGACATTTACTGCCATTAGGCCCTGAAGGGAGTTTGGGTTTGTAGAGTCTTGGGACAAAAGTTTCTGTAGATGAATCCACTCTTGAATCTCTTTCTACAGCATCAAGGCCTGGTCTCTGAACGTGTGTCCCTTTAAACAGCACACTCACAGTCAGCAGGGAACTGATCTGGGCTTCAGTGGGGATGGAAATGCTCAGATCCTTGGAGCAATTGGCTGAAACAAACAGTGTCTCATACACAGCACTGTTGAACACAGTCACATAGATGGACAAAAATTATTTATCCCTGTAGCTACCAGTTACTTGTTTGGTAATCCAGCTAAAGGATAAGCTTTAATTAAGCCAAATTTCAAATTTGCTGTGGAAAAGAATTTGACATTGTCATATTCTAATTCTTTATTTGTGGCTGGAGGAGCTGAGTTGCTAAGAGACAGCATTTAAAAAAAAAATTGTTACTCTACTTCATGGTTTCCTAATTAATATTCAATGTCTGTTGTTTTTGTAATGCTGGTCTCAGCAGATCATATAGACTTTCCTCACTGTGCAGGGATGGGGAATGAGGAAGGGGAACACGAGGGAGCCTCTCTGGAGGTGGCAGCAGGGTTAGGGAGTGATGTCCTGTGGCCCCAGGCACCTCCAGCAGCTCAGCGAGGGGATGCTGCAGTGCAGACCCCTGAAGGGACAGACACACGGGCAGGAGAAGGAAACTTTCCCAGTTCTTTGCTTCCTCCTGAGTTTCTCTGTCCTGCCTCTGACTTTTCTGGTGGCTGAGGTTTCCAGGGGCACCACTGACAGCAACAGGGCCATCCCTGTAGATCTCACCACTGCCTCTTTCCAAAGGCTCTCATTTATATCCCACAGCATCCCATAAACACTCTGCTTGTCCCAGCTGATCCTGTCATTTTTTCCCTCGGTGCCTGTCACTGAATCAGCTTCATTGCCCATTCCTTCATGTGGCCTTCCAATAATTCACTTTGCTCCTTGCCCATCCCTCAGAGCCCCCTGCTCTGGAGAGACAGGATGGACAAAGGCAGCTTCCAGGGAAATGTATGGATGTCTCTGCATTGCCTGAGCAGCACTGAAAGGCTTTATGGCCAGAATTGAGGGTGCAGATGGTGAAGCAGGGATGCTAAGAGGGCATGTTCCCACTCTTAGGCGTTTCTTTTTCTCCCTGGAGGCTTTTGCCTGCAGCCAAAGAAATATCTTCATTGCGGTTGAGAAATAATAAAATGCCATTAACACTTATCACTGCCTGGGCGTTGTGAAAGCCATTCTGGGCTCGCACTGTAGTGCTGAATAGGACAAACAGGATGAGAGATGCTTTAATTAGTGTACAGGCAGTTAAGCTCAGTAAGTCTGGGTTCAATGAAAAGGTTGCTGTAGGGCAGTGATGCTCATTCCCATTGCCCACATATTTAAAAAAAAATAAACCCATCTTGCTAACGCTTGGCGTGGCCTGAGTTTTAAAATCAACCTTTAAAAGTCAAACGTTTCTTTCTCCTGGACTCAGAAGTAGAAGGTAAAACCTTCTGTGTGTGTGGTACAGGAGCATCTATGTTTTAGATTTGATGGAAATAAACCTTGCAATGAAGTCCACCCTCAAAGGATCACATCAGAGAACACAGGTCACAACAGAATATCCAATATTTTGATCTGCTTTGCTTCAGTTAAATGTCCACTCCAGAAAACCACATAAGGACAGGTTGCCCATTAATCCACTTTGGCTTTGATATGGATTTGCCTTGCCAGCCTAATTTGATGCTTTGGTTATCAACCTTATGGATCACAGCATTGAACAATAATTTCAATGGGGTAACCAATTTCATCTTGTTTTGTTAATTTTGTGGCTTTTTGCCTTTATGTGTGTTGGTCTGTTTTTCCATTCTTAAGGATTCCTGATAGTAATTTCCACTTTATTTACCTCTCTGACACTTTATTTGTCTTACACTGATTTTTTTTGCTGGCAGTGAAAGTGAAGAATGCTGCCCAAATACCTCTGCATTGCAAATCCACGGCAGTTCCATCTTTACTCCCTAAAAATGCACCCATTGGTGGGCTTTGCAGCTATTCCTACATTCATTTAACTTCCTTTTTTTCCCTTTTTCCCTGTGAATGTCAATAAGACAGCTCCAGGTCTGTGAGTTGGATGGGATACTCTCCTACTCTTCTCCAATTTCTCCAGGGTGAACCAGCATTGTTTCTCACCCTGACCCCTGCCTGCTGCAATCCAGGTCTGGAATCACTGCACTTGGATGGAAAATCCTCCCGGTGGGTGACCTGTGGGGTCAGGGGCTCATGTGAATTTATGTGTTTCAACCCCTTCTCAGCGTGAGTGCTGGAAAACAGAGTGTCAGGGAAATCTGGGGTTCCCAGGGAGAGGTTTGTCTGCCAGTGAGCCAGCAGTGTGGGATATTCATGGTGTGTGTGTTCAGGGTGCTGTGGCGGGCAGGGCTTTCCTTTCCTCTTGCTGTGCTGCCTGACGTTCCTCACCCTCTTTGTTCCTTTAATTCTGAAATACAGGGTATATAAAACCACACAGTGACCATACTGAATATAGACAATTGTACTTGCAATTTGTCCACTTTGGAGGTTTTTTTGCACCTCCTTTTCTTCCCTCGGCCCCAGCAACAGAATCCCAGACTCCCAGAGTATTCTGAGCTGGAAGGAACCCACAAGGATCACTGAGTTCAACTTTTAAGGGAATGGCCTGTACAGGGATTAAACCCACAATCTTGGTGTTTTCAGCACCCTGCTCTAAGTGAAGCTTTTTACAATTATTTTGAAGAATGCAAGCTTTTTTCCCCAAACCAATGCCTAAAACTTTGAGGAAAATGCTATTTTCCTTAGCAGTGTGGTCAATGAAATTCATCTGAAATTATTTAGGGATAGCCTCATAGAAGTAACCACTAACTTGACAAATATTACAGCTTCTGCTAGACCCACAGGAGAAAAATACCTCATGGAAACCTCTGCACAGCTCATAGAAAAGATCCATGAGCTGCTCTAGTCCTTTACAACCCCTGCTATCAGGCAGTATCCAAGGACAGTTTCCCTCCTGGTTCCTGAAGCATTTTCTCCTGCACTTCTCACCACAGAAGCTGCAGGTGGTGAGCGAAGAGGGGGCAAAATTAATGCTCATTCATCTCAATTGAAGTGTTTTCTTCAAGGAAAATCTGCTGTCCTGTTCTTCCCATCCAGGTTGTGATTGGGTCAGTGCCCTGAAGTTGTTTTTTGAAGGGGGAAGGTGGCAAAGTGATATTCTAGCCTGGAGTACAGCGGGCACGGGGGGACAGGAATGAGGCTGCAAACATCGACAGCTCCTCTGGGTTCTAGGCCTGGACACAACAAAAAAGTCTCCAGCACACGTGACGAGATTAATACAGATTTTTGAAAATGTTTTTTTGGAAAAAATGTCCTGGTAAACAGACCTTTCTTACAGAGGAAACTATTTGCAAGTGTATCCACACGCACACTGAGTTTAGCTCTGAAAGAAAAGGGCTCCTCATGACTCACTCCTGCTATTATGCTTCAAAATGGGATTCTTTAACACTTTGCTTTTGTCCTTTTAAATTATTTTCTTTATTCTTTTTCTACTTTACCTGCTCCTTACCAAAATACTATTTTTGCAGTGATGCTTCCCAAAAGCAATGCCCAATTTTTGTGATGTAATGAAGTCTGAAAGCACAGATGCACCTGCTCTGGAGTTCATAAGGCAGCAAATAGAGAAACATTGCAAATTTTCCTCCTCACCACATCCTCTGTTGGAAATCAAGGAGAGCAGTGATGATTTCTGGAGCAGGGAATTCTGGCTGTGAAGATGTGAGCCCCCACCTGCAGTGCTGTGTCCAGGTCTGGTGTCCCCAATATAAAAAGTGCCAAGGCAAGGGGGAATGGCTTCCCACTGCCAGAGGGCAGGGGTAGATGGGATATTGGGAAGGAATTGTTCCCTATGAGGGAGGTGAGGCCCTGGCACAGGGTGCCCAGAGAAGCTGTGGCTGCCCCTGGATCCCTGGGAGTGTCCCAGTCCAGGCTGGGACTTGGAGCAACCTGGGATAGTGGAAGGTGTCTCCCTGCCCATGGCAGGGGTGGATGAGATGAGCTTTACAGTCTCTTCCAACCCAAACCACCCTGTGATTTTTTGATTCTGTAAGTTGAGATTTGTGATCGACTGTCACTGAATTTGTCATCACCAGACAAGGTCTGATACTGCCTATTTGAGCCTTTTGTTTAGCCACAGCATTCAGACCCACAACACAACCACCCTAAAGGCCAGGAATATTTAGATATCTTTTCCTGAGTTACCTCCATGGCATTACCCAGCTGGAAATGGGTGAGTTCCAAGCAGAAGGAAGTGCAAAGTCCCCTGAGCTGCTTCAGGCCCAGCTGTGGGAGGAAGGGGCTGTGTGGAGGGGAGGGAGGGAGGGAGAAGAAGTAAGAAGAGGAGGTTGTTTTATGGAGATGTTCTCGTAGTGTGGACACTGGGCAGGGGGATGAACACACTGTGAGTGCCACGTGTGGCACGTTCCAACCTGGGGCTTGTGTCATATCAACCTATTCCAAAAGTAAACTTGTCCTGATGGGCTTTGTACCTTTTGAAAAGGCTCCCACACATTTTAAGTTAAATTCTTAGATTTGGGAGTTTAGCACTGCGAGCTTCCAATGCGGAAACCTTTTTTTATCACTGATGCATCTCCCTGGCCATAAATTCAAGCACACTAAAGGCTCCTTGCTTCTCTTCCTCACCTGAGTTAATAAGCACTTGGGAGAGATGTTTTTCACAAAACAGGACAAAAACCCTGCACCATCCTTTGTCAGATGCAGCCTGACAATGCAATGAAGGGTAATTATGTAGGTATTGATTCCAAAAGACTCAGATCCACACACTTTCAAGGGTTAAACCCTTCCTGCCTGTGCAACAGTTAGAGCTGGGAAGTGTTGGAGTTGCCATAGAAACAGGGTATATTTGATTCCAATGAAAAAAGGGTAAACAAGCTCTTTTTATATTTCAGAGCCAAATGAAATGTGGCCCCTAACTTTGTGCAGAGTTATTAAAAGTATTATAAATACTTTTAAATGATTCCAGCAAGATTTCCTTTCTTTAAAAAGTAAAGCAAACAATACAAAGCAAAAAAGAGAAGAGGAGAAGAGCCTGTGGTGATGGTTCCTCCTGCTCCGTGCAAGGCCTCCCAGGCCACAGGGGTGGCTTGGGAAGAGGTGCCAACCCCTTGGCACAGCCATTGCCATTGGGAAGGGAAGGACAACGAGGTGCTGGGGCTTGACCTCCTGAGCTCATTAAGGAGTTTCTGGGCTCTTCTCCTGGTGCACTTTTTGTCCAAAGACTTCTGAGACCCTTTTATCAGAGCGTGGTTTGTGTGGGCACAGGACAAAGGCAGACTGAGGAGGAGAAAAGGGACAATGCAGCAATTCCTGCTGCCAGTTCTTCCCTTCCAACCAGTTTCACATTCCCACCCCTCTCCTCTGGCAGCCCCCTGTGACAAGCAGAGGACTCTAAAAGATGGTCAGGAATTTAAGGTCAAACCAGTCGGTTTTTCTTGGAAGGAAACCCCTTTGTTAATTGAAGTTGTATCTCATGGCAACAAATTGTTTCCTGAAGGAAATTTTGATTTTGTTAAGAAATCACTCCTCTTTTTCATGTTAAGAAGTTAAAAATTTGGGGAATAAAAGGGAAAACATACAAAACATCCCTTTTGGACCAGTATAGAAGCATTAGCTTTTCCATGTTGATTTATATAGGAACCAAAAGTATAAATGTATTTCCACAGACCAAGTACTAATGGGGTAAAACAATCCTCCGTGTGGGTAAGTAATTTCTTCTGTATTTGATTAGTAATTAAACCACAGACAATTTTTTTTCCCTGGCAAAAATATATCTGAGTAGGAAGCTCTGAATGTCAGAGCTTGGCTTTCAGATTTCCTCCAGAAAAGGCCTGAAAAATGTCACGGTGGGAATCAGTGCCCAAAAGCCACTCATGACCTGAAGCAGCACTTCCTGCATGGGTGCTGTGAAATGTGAATGGCCCAGCAGTGAACCACATGTCTGCATTTCCAGCACGGGCCTTTTCCAATAAAATTCCACTCAGTAAGTGACACTTACAGAAATGAAGTCAGAACAAATTGAGTTTTTCCCTTTTTTCCTCTCCTGACACCTCCTGCACCTTCTGCAGAGGACAAGGAAGTGTCAAACGCACATGAAATGAGGTGACTTTGAGGGAATTGGGAAATAAATTGCTTGAGAAGTGGTTTTCTCCCTCAGACTTCTGTGCTCTTTCAGAGTTTTGCCCTGACATGAGCTCCTTGGGAAGCTCCCAATGGGATCCACTGGCACAGCTCGGATCACCTCAGTTCACCACGTGGAAAGGCTCAGGAATGGGAAACAGGAGCAAGTGTGCACAAAAATCCACACCATGTTACCTCTGTGCTGCTGTAAGACTTTGTGCTGCTCCTTCACCTCCTGCCATCCCTGCACTAAAACTTTCCCTGCTGCTTGTAGATATTTGGGAAGAGCTTCCATACCCACTTGCCACTGTCCTTGACCCATGCAGATTCTGAAAAATGCTCTTTTTCATCCTTCAAGGTGCCCCTGGACCTTTTAAGAGGAGATCCAGGCAGTGGCCAGTGGTGATGGGAGCTGGTGGCCAGCACTGAGGACATCACACAGCAGCAGCCAGTGTGGGACAGCTGGGATTGCAGCAGGAAAAGAAGCTTTGAGGATGAGATTTAGAAGAGAAGGTTAATTAATTGATTTAGGGGAGAAAGCTTGTTGGCTTAGGAGCCAAGAAAAAAATGGACCAGGATGGGAAAAACAACGCTGAAAGGACAAGCGAAGACCTAAGTGGGTGAGTGAGAAGGAAGAAATGCAGCTCCCAAAAAGCAGCTCCAGGGTGGGGAAAATTAGGGAAGAATATTGGACTTGACAACGTTTAGAGGTAGTAAATGGGAATTCTGGGAGGGCCTGAAACTTTGGCTGTGCTGTGATGCTGGTAGGAGGAGATGGGAAGGGTATGAAAAGACACATAGTTACTGGGGGAGCTGCAACTGGGAATTATTTTTGGCAAGAAACTGTCCCCTCTTGTCATCTTTTTTCCCTGTGGAAAAGATAGCTGGGACTGGCCTAGGCTGATTTCCCACTGTCAGCATATGTGTGACACCAGGATCATTAACACCCACGGTGCCTGCAGGACCTCAGCAGGCACTGAAAGCCACCCCTCTGCCTTTGTGTCAGATCCGTACATGAAAGTTTCCCAGGAGAGATTTTCCTTTCAGCCAGGATCTATTTTCAAGCTGCCTTTTCACAGCAATCTCACAACGCCTTCCAAGCCACTTTTATTTCAGCTTGCAAAGCTTTTAGGTGATGATAGCCCTGGCTGGAGAGGAGATAACAAACTGCAGTGGCTTCAGTGACGTTCTCTTTCCTTTAAACTGCGCACAAGGAGCCCCAACCATGTCCTTTTAGTCATTAAAAGGCCTGAGGCAAGGAAATAAAGCAGGTCTCAAATTCATGCTGCTGCTTTAGAAGCTTTGGTCTTTGATAGACCTGTTTTATTTGCAATGCAAAGATTGTTGGTATGAGGATATTTGTCAAATGATAACTTTGGTCTCAGGTGCACTCTGCTGTGACTGCAGGCAAGAACCCACAGCCACAGGGAGGTTTTCTCTCTCCTTGGGGAAGCAGCAACTCCTGCTGTGCCCATGGTTATTGTGGGTGCTCAATCCCAAAAGAAATGGCTCTGGGAACCATATCCAAGTCACCTGAGCCAGAGGTAAAGCCAGCAGGGAACACTTGGTGCATTTTCACCTGCGTTCCTCTTGAGAGAGAAAGAACATTTCCATTAATTGCATCACAGGGATGTTGGAGATTGGCAGTCACTCTGCTTGGTGGCCTTTCCAGAGGAGAGGAGGAGCGGGAGGAAGAGGAGATCACCTGTCAGAGCAGGGATTTGGATGGAGTAACTCGTGCTGTCGACATGACAGACTGGGGCTGCTCCTGCCTGCCAACCCCTTTGGCTTTTGGGTGTCACACTTACTTCTATAGATTTTCAGCTTTGGGTTTTTTGTGCTGAATTTCCTCTTATGGATTTTTACTTTAACTCTTGTAGGCAGCTGGAAAGAAAGGGTAGCTCGGAGTGGGGGGGAATAGTACTTCCATTTGTATTTAAGTGCCCAGGGAGCAGATTTGTTTAACTTACTGGAGACGAGGAGAAGCAGCTCCTGCAGCAAGAGTTGGTTGTACAGAGAGTAAATAATCCCACAAGCAGGTCTGTGATGGCTTTCCAAAATGATTATGCGCTAAACTGATCTTCACAGCATTTAATGACTTTGTGAGCAATAGGAGAAGATATCCATCTCTTCTCCGCCTAAGCTACGTGGAGACAGAGGTTGGATGCGGCAGCCTTTCTTAGCTTGAACTCCGAGGTCTGGAGCCTCTAAAGGACTTGGATGCTGCAAAGTCATGCATGGCAGGAACTGCTTTTGTGGTGCTGACTGCCAGGGCTGAGCTCTCTGTACAACTCGCAGCAAGAGCCTGAACCAGCCTCCCACAGACACCGCTGCAGTGGCCATGGGGTGCAGCTCCATGAGGGATTTTTCCCCAGGAGAACTTAGTGAGGCTCCTTTATCTTAAATCACACATTCAGAGAGGAGGTGCTGACACCCCTGTTCTCATCCAGGAGACAACACTTATCTAATTTTGCACTTGGTAGACACCGTACGTTTCATCTCACATCCATACATGGTGATGTCTGTGCTCCAATTTTAAATGAGCCAAGAAACACAGGCTGGCACCCTGGGTTTATTTTTTGTGTCACAGTGGGGGTGTTTCTTGCTTTGGTAGCTTTGGTTGCCCTGAGAAAAAAGCTGGTGGGAGAACACTCTGTGTGTCTGCCAGACCTTCTGTCCCACCGCCTCCTCCTACCCCTACATCTTTGGAATGAGGTGATCCTTAAGTTCCCTTCCAACCCAAGCTTCTCCTTGATATTTGGGAGGTAAGAGAGCTCTAATCCACAATTTCCAGCAGGTGTCGCTGAAATCAATGACTGAACAAGGTGCCATTAGTCTCTGTGCTGAGTGCAAGATGCAGCATCAGGTCAGGTTTTTTGGATAATGGAGCAAGAAGCTTGAGGGATTAACTCTGGAAACAACCTGGCTGTTGTTTACAGTAGTTTATTTCAGGATTACAGATAATGATTAGGATAAATGTTCTTATTTCAAGGAAAATTAGCTACCATAAAATTTATAATAAAATACCATAAATGACTTCATGGGATGG